>JBAMJV010008983.1:0-26522 GCA_037951105.1 Echinarachnius parma | reverse complement strand
AATACGTGGCACAGGGTATGAAACCTAAATCTGCGAAGTAACGAAGAAGCGAACATGTGTTCATATTGAATAATTGCCTTTACACGGAACAAACTTTTGGCTTGTACTTTGCACCCATATAATACACATGACAGATGATTACCCACTGGCGGTTCGATTATCATCAGCAGCTCATCTTTCGATGTCTCGATCTTTAATCAAACCTTTGTTTCGATTTAATTTAAAGGGATTGTAGAGTTTGTGTCAAACTTAATTTTAGTAACTAAACATGTAAGTTATCTGCAACATTTAATAGCTACTATTGAATGATGCGTGGAAAGTCTCAGTTAAAAGGCAGCCGTTAACACAAGAGGGCGCCTTCCAGACACCGGAAGTATTTAATTTTAAAAATGTGAATGTCATGCTTGGTCAAATAATTATTCAATAGATAGTTCATCAAAAACAAGTTAAACACCATCACCATGAACTACACATTTTGAAAATACCCCATGATGGTCTATTTTCAGAATGTGCAGTTCTTTTTTAAATATTTTAAAATAAAAGTTGGTCCACAACATTTATTTCAATCGCATACTCAGTAATGTAAATTTCAGCTGCTTCTGAACCGATCCTAAAAGGGATAGTTGAGTTTTGGTATAGAGGGCGCTACACAAAAAACATGTTTTTTGTGAGGTAATGAAAAACTGAGTGTCACATTTGAAAGAGCATATAATTTTATGACAGAATAAACTTGATTTGATCAAAATCGGTTAAAAAATGGCTGAATATCCATAAACATGTTGTTTACATTCATTTGACCAAAACTGTACTCTCTTTACTAAAACTCAACTATCCCTTTAATAAATCAAACCTCTTGAGATCAGTCCCTGGGAAGTGTGACCTTGGCCTTATAACTCATGTTGATAATCGCGATGGTTACAATCATTGATGATGAGTCAGCCTATGGCATTTTAGTCAATATTATACCACTCAGAAATCCCTCATAACGGGGGGGGGGGGGGGGGGGGGCGTACGGTAGCAAGTGAGGGGTTGCATAAGGACACAATACATCTAATTGTCTGTTTGATTCGTTGTTGGTTGGTGGGTTGGTGGGTGGGTGGGTGGGTGGGTGAGTGGGTGGGTGGGTGGGTTGGTTGGTTTGGTTGGTTGGTTGGTTGGTTGGTTGGTTGGTTGGTTGGATGGATGGTTGTTAATGGAACGGGGTGGCCAACCACACCCAATTAAAAATCAAATTAAGAAAATTGTATCTATAGCATTTATTTTCTTCATACCAAGATCAAAGTGCATGGGGCAACGTTTCCGACATGAGGTTTCACGCTTAGTATATAGCCACTTTTATTAGTGAACTAAATTATGTTTGGTCGCTAACTTCAGTTCAGGCTTAGTATATATATAGCCAATAATTGAACCATACCCACCAAATCTAAGTTATAGCCACCAAATCTAACTTATAGTCACCAAATCTCATATTTTACCACTACATTCAGGGTTATGGTAGGGTTAAGGTTAGTTTTGTTCAAGTTGGCACTGTAGCCTGTAGCGACCAAAAAAAAAACTTAGTCCACTAAAACCCGAGATAACCCAACATGTTACCCGACAGGTGAGCTGGAGTGATCCCGCGCCCCTGGATGCCTGGTATCCGCTAATCCAGAGTCCATGGCCCTGGATTCACAAAGGATGTGTGTACAAACCATGGTTTTCAACCATGGTCTATTCATCTATGGAGTGCTGCTCGTATACAAGTAAAACAATTTATAATTTCTAATGATATGATTGTTAGTGCTTGCTAACCAGCAAATTTCACCATCTGAGAAGACAAACATTTATTTGGTGCATTTAGTAAGTGTGTACCATCAGCATTGTTAACAAGTAAGGAGTTTACATTATTTCTCCATCAGTTTACAAATGGCACTCCATAGATGTAGACCATGGTTTAAACCATGGTTTGTACAAACTTTGTGAACTCCTTTGTGAATCCGGGCCAATGTTTCTGATAAGTGTGCAGACACCCCTCGTGATTAGCGTTCTTCAAGTGTGTCCTTAAAACTGTATCGATGTATAAATAAGGCTAGTATCAGTACAGTGGTGTAGCGTGGGTTAACTGAGGGGTGTGACCGAGGGGGGGGGGGGGGACACACATATATTATTGTGGGAGGCATATCATTTGATCACATTTTATCAGGGGTGGGACGGGGGAAGGGGGGGGGGGGACACACATACATTATTGTGGGAGGCATATCATTTGATCACATTTATCAGGGGTGGGACGGGGGAAGGGGGGGGGCGGGACACACATACATTATTGTGGGAGGCATATCATTTGATCACATTTTACCAGGGGGTGGGACGGGGGAAAGGGAGGGGGTAGTGGGACACACATACATTAATGTGGGAGGCATATCATTTGATCACATTTTATCAGGGGTGAGACGTGGGAAGGGGGGGGGGGGAGTGGGACACACATACATTATTGTGGGAGGCATATCATTTGATCACATTTTTGCTCTTTTTGTATGGTCCACTTCATTTTCATTTTCATTTCATTTCATTTACTTTGCAAATGTCATCAGGAGTTGTAACATAATATTATAATACAAAACCCAAATATCATTAGCGTTGAATAATAAATACACAGCATAAGGGGTTTGCAATGTATTATTCGGAGAGTTGTATCGGATGTGACAATAAGCTGCAAGCTGTATGGCGTGACACCCGAATTTGAAGGCATGCCCCCCTGGCGCGCCCCACCCCCCCCCCTTTATTACCACGTCACGATATGATATAATTTTGTCTCTGCACATCAATATAACGCCAGTGCTACCATCAGGTGGCAAATCTATACAGTCATGACGCTGGTGTTGCAAACATATAGGGGCAACGCCCCCTCCCCGCCCCGTAGCTATACACCAACGGAGATATGATATAGTTGTGGCGCTGCACATCTATACAATCATGACGCTGGTTTGTTGCAATCATATTGGGGCAACGCCCCCCCTCCCCGCCCCCGTACCTACACCAACGGAGATATGATATAGTTGTGGTGCTGCACATCTATACATGACGCTGGTGTTGCAATCATATTAGGGCAACGCCCCCTCCCGCCCAAGTAGCTACACCAACGGATATAATATAGTTTGGTCGCTGCACATCAGTCTACATATTGCCAGTGCTGGAATTATTTGGGGCGCGCCCCCTCCCTACCCCCCCCCCCCCCCCCCCCCCTCTCACACACACACCTTGCTCACGTAGCTACGCCAATGAGATATGATAAAGTTGTGTCTCCGGTGCAGCAATCATTCGGGGGCACACACCTTCCAACCAGCCCACCCCCCCCCCCTACCCCCGTATCAGAAGATACGCCTCTAGATGTCGAAGAGATATGATATAGTTGTGACGCTGCAGAGCTATACATAAGGCCAGTGCTGCAATCACTGTTCGTCACTCCAGGCTGCGAAATTGAACAACAATCTTCGTTCTTCGATTTATTCTCCCTTCCCTTTTTTTTTTCTTCTTCTCGCTGAAAACGGTAAGTGTATTCTGGTATTCCGAATTCTTTATATCTTTAATATTGGTATAAATTATATTAATTTGTGTTATCATGAATTAATTTCATTCACACATTTGATACTATCGTTATATTCTATTGAATTAAGCAGAATTGTGTAGAGAAAAAAAGAATCTAAAGTCCGTTAATTGTTAATAACGTTTTATTTACAATTGCATCCGACTAGTTTAGATTCGTCTGCAGAATTGTAATATTTCATTACTATATTAAAGGTTATTGTGCATTTTTGGTTAATCTAATCTGATATTTTTCTTAACTAACTTTAAATCATGGTCAGTTTGGTAGCAGAGTGCTATTTTACTAATATTATGCCATTATTACAACTGTCTGTCTTATATTATCATCACAAATATTGCTATTTAAACGATACAAAATTGTATGCGTGCCATTATTATTTTATATTTTCTTCTTCTTTTGATAATTTTGATCAATATTCTTCATTTTACTCATTATGATCAAATATATATTACCAAATGCGATCGTTAATCTCTCAAAATGAACATCTCGTAACCATGCCTCGTCATCTGTTAGCCGGTCCTGGGCCCCGTTGCAGAAAGAGATACAATCGATTGTAAGTTACAATTGATTGTTAGTCAGAAAATGTACGCGTTTGCACTGACTCTGACATAGGTTACAACTTTCAAGTGGATAATTATAAATCAATCGTAAATATATTTTTAACGAAAGGGAAATTCGAAAAAACATGTTCCATGCTTATATTGGTAATAGAAATACAACAAGGTATGGTAATATCCACTACAGTTCTGCGTCAGTTTTGTGGATTTGGACAATGTTACTCCAGTCAAACCTGCTAATGCGACCACCTGCTCATAACGACCGCTCTCTGGTCCTCCCCTGAAAATCATGTGTTAAGCGACCTGCGTAATGCGACCACCTGCCTAACGCGACCAGCGACCACCCTATTTGGGTCCCGACGTACATATAAATATGTGTATAGCGACCACAAAATTAGCGCTTGAGCGACCAAGGCATCAACTCGGTCGCCTCTGGCCACTCAAGGCTCCAATCCTGAGCAGGTCAATGCATAAAACAAACTTTTATAATGACAATAAACTTCAGACAGCTTATAGATTGACTTTGGCTGGTCCCCTAGCTATCACATTTCGATTCAAGTATTTTAGTCTCTAATATATGGGATTGAATAGTCCAGGGTCATTATTACATCGAGTATAAGGAATGCGACAGATTTTCGTATATATTTTGTAAAACGTAGTTTCAGTACATAATTATAAATGATAATTATATGTGTACAAAGAGTGAACATTTATTAAAATAATGTCCTTCTATCGGATGTTTGAACATCCTTCTATCGGATGTTTGAACAGCCGGTTAGTTTCTCAACATTTGCGCGGAGTACTATATACAGAGTATTAATAATTCATTACGTAGACGTGGTTTGGCAACAATGTTGCCAACGAGACTATTTAATAGTCTCGTTGGCACTTAACCAATTTAATCAATCAGTCCTAGGCCCCGTTGCAGAAAGAGATACAATCGATTGTAAGTTACAATTGATGGTAAGTCAGAAATTTACGCGTTTTAACCAATCAGATTTGCGCATCTTGAACACGTGATCTGACTTACAATTAATTGCAACTTACAATCGATTGTATCTCTTTCTGCAACGGGGCTCAGAAGAATGCCTTCACTACAGTCGGGCAAAAACGGAGCCACTATCCCAGACTTACTTTTTACAGTTCTTATTAGCGTTGTTCTTCTTTAGTTTAGATATTTCTATCAGATCTGCAAACATCATTTGTGTTTTGTATGAATTATTCAAAAGAACGTCACGTAAGTCCAGGGGGTGTTTCACAAAGATCCTAAGTGGAACTTAACTCTAAGTTAGACTTTAAAAAAGTATGGAAAGTCGTTAGTTTCTTTGAAACAAAATTGTAAAAGTCCTTTTTAAAAGGCATACAATGTTGCTTCAAACCACTAATAATTTTCTATTATTAAAGAAATGTTATGTTCTTCATGTAAAATCTATGAAAAGTCTTAAATACTTGCATTTTTGCATTTGAATATATTTTATTCCAAGGCTAATTAATGGCTTTCTATACTAGTTAAGTCCAACTTAGAGTTAAGTTCAACTTAGGATATTTTGTGAAACACCCCCCAGAATAATGCCTTTACTGGGTCAGGTGAACACGGAGTCACTTATTTACACAAGTCTTATTTATATTTTTATTTCTTTACTTGTTATATTTCTATCAGAACATCAATTATCATTTATTTTGTATCAGTTATTCACAAGACATAATTTTGTATTGGCATTGTTTTTTTTTTACTCTAGCTTAAATATCTATATCAGAACTGCAATGATTTTGAATATATTTTGTATAAACATGATAAATCATTCAGAAGAAAGTCACGTGACCACGCCTATGGATCTGAAAGTCTAGAATGTTTACTGCAGTCAGGCGAAACGAAATTAATACTCTGTATTAGTATCGTTCTTCTGAAGTGTTAATATTTTCTTTCAGCTATGAGATTTATTTATGTTTTGATCAATTATTCAAAAGAACGTCACGGTGACCATACCTCTGGATCTAAAAGCTGAGCGGGATGCATTCACCGCGTCCAAGGCTGTCGAAAACGGAATCACTATTTCTGACATACACAAATAACACAACTATTCTTTACATTTAATATTTTTATCAGAACCTCAATTATTATTTGTGTCTTGTTTGAATCACTCAAAAGAACGTCACGTGACCATGCCTCTGGATCTGATCATTCAGCGGGACGCTTTCACCGCGGCCAAGTCCGGCGACAATGGGGTCAACTTCGAGAACTTCATCAAGGGATACGAGGAAGTCATCAAGTACGTCATAACCCATTTTAGAGATTGTCATGCGTGTGGATCATAGGCGTAGGAGACTAGGGGGCAGGGTTTCTAGTAACTTTATTGACACGTGCAAAAATTGGCTAATGGTTAGGTTTAGAGTTTTGAGGATTTTGACAATGCTAATAAGGTAGATCCCTGAAATGAATCAGCGAAACAAAAGCAAACGGCGATAACAGTTGCGCAGACTTTGATATTAACGGATGTGCTTGACATTATTGAAGTACCGGTTGAACCTTCACTTCAGAGTTATTATTATCATTTGTAATCGGTGATCTTATAATTTGCTTTATTATTCGATTGATGCGATGTGTTAGTCGTAAGAGTAATGTCAATAATATATTATTTTCTATCATTTTCTTTGATAACAATACTTACCGGGGACTATTAAGATAGAGGTTATCTTATCTACTTCCTTATCGACCTTCAGGCGACTTAATGTTTTCCTCTATTCAAACAAATCATGCTGAAAATGATTTTGCGCTTTTTGACAAAAACGGGAAATCATTAAACGGTGGCATTGAAGTCTAGTTAACACACTTATGATAATAGCATAATATATTTTGTTGAGAAATGTATATCATTGATTTTTACATCATTGTACTTTGTGTATAGATCTTCCATTCGTGCCTGAAATAATCAAGCATACAAATTACCTCAAGATATCAGTATAAGATTTGGTTGTTCATGGGTCCTAAACTAATTATCATCATTATTATGTTCTTCATCAGCATTATCACTGCCACCATCCTGAGCATGATTTCCGAATCTTTATAAATTATCATACATGTTCATTGAAATTTACCGCCATCATCATCATCACCATCATTCACATTATCATCATCATCATTATCATCATCATCATCATCATCATCACCATCATCACCGCCACCATCATCATCCTGATTATCATCACCATCATCACCATCATCATCATCATCATCATCACCATCATCATCATCATCATCGTCATCAGTGTTGACATCATCATCATCATCATCACCATCATCATCATCGTCATCATCATCATCAGCATCATCAGCATCATCATCATCATCATCATCATCATCATCATCATCATCATCATCATCACCATCACCATCACCATCATCAGCAGCATCAGCATCTGCATTAGCATCTTCAGCATCCTTATTGTGATCACCACTATCATCATCACCACCATCATCGATATCATCATCGCCAGCAGCAGCATCAGCATCATTATCATTCGTTTCATCATCACTATCGTCGACATCATCATCATCATTATGGTTTATCATCGATCGTTACCACTGACGTCACAACATTACTATTTTTACACATTTGCAGACTATATGACAGCATGGGTACAGTCTTCCAGTTTGCTTCAAAAGGACATGCGATCTCGGGTCAAGGGGCTCAACACCCTCACCAAGGAGAACCCGGAGGTCTACGTCGAGGTCGGCAAGGCACTCGATTACGAGAAGGCGCAGGGGATCAAGAAGAAGACGAAGGCGGGTGCGAAGTCTGCATCCAGAGTCCTGATGGAGATGTTCTGGGATATGGCGTACAGCATCAACATGTTCCAGGTAAGATTAATCTTCCTCCTACCTCCTCGACGCCCGTGTTCACACACACAAATTTCATCCCTTAATCATGACTAAAGAATCAGCAGCTGACTATATAATCAGCTGCTGATTAGCTATACGATGAAATTCATGTGTCTGAACGCTGACTAACGAAACGACGTATCGTTAGTCATGACTAACGAAACACGGGTTTTATCGTCGTTTCGTACGAGAGCTGACTATAGAATCACGCTCTTTCGTGTGTGAACAACAGTCGCTCGCTTAATCATGATTAGCTATACGACTCGTAACTAACTGGGCGTGGCTTAACGTGAACGTTCGCGCGCACAGGGAGACCTGACCCAGACAGAAAAAAAGACAACACACTGCGCAGTAGCAAACTGCGCACTTATACGATGTTCGGTGCACCTGGAAGCCAGCTGTTGTGCGATCTTGGCTCTGTGTGCGTGAACGTAGAGCCTGTTTGGTTTAATAATGACTAACGATACGTCGTATCGTTAGTCATGATTCTTTAGTCATGATTTAAGGATGAAAATGTTTGTGTGTGAACACGCTGCTAGTCATGTTCTTCCTTCTATACCCTCTCCTCGTATTCGTCCTCCCCTAACTAATTCTTATATTTTCACTCCTTCCTCTCCCCCTTTACCACCTTCATATCATCCTCTTCTCTCCCTCCTGATTCTCCCATTCTCCTCCTTCTCTTCATCCTACCTTTCTTCTCCTTTCCCTCCTCCTCTGTCTTCTCCTTTCCCTCTTCCTCTTTCTTTTCCCTCTCCTCAACCTGCTCATTTTTCCACCTCCCCTTTCTCCTCAACCCGCCCGTCCTCATCGCCATTTTATATATTTTCGATGGTTTGGTTCACCCTTAAATGTACATTTGTAGCAATAATTGAAAATACAACTAAACAAAGTTCGATGTACAGTATGTCCCCCCCAAAAAATGGAACAGTCAGGAACAAATGTATACAATATGATAATATGAAACGTCGTTAGGTTATTTGGTACCATATATAAGGGGAGGAGTTGTGCTTTTAGGGCCCCGTTGCAGAAAGAGATACAATCGAGTGTAAGTTACGTGTAATTGTAAGTCCGATCACGTGTTCTACATGCGAAAATCTGATTGGTTGAAACTCGTAAGATTTGTGACTTACGATCAATTATAACCTTACAACCGATTTTATCTCTTTCTGCAACGGGGCCCAGATGCACTTTGTTTGGCCTATTTCCCTTCAGCGGATCCCGAATTGTGTCTGGTTTTATACGAATATTTCCGCATTTGTACTGAAAATGGCGATGGACATTCATTGCACACATCTGGTCTTCTCATTAAGAATTATGATATAATAACGATGTAAAAATGGCCAGCGTTCCATAAGATTTGTCACTGCTGATGTTGGAAGGGTTAACAATGGTCAAATATGGTAAGGTCTCTTTAAAAAGCAAGTTTTCCGGATAGAGTTCTTCCAAATTTATGGGTTAGGGGGTTTAACCCCCCCCCCCCCCCCCCCCCCCCCCCCCGTAGATCCGCCACTGATGACACGCTTACTATACCATTTTTCTGCTGTTATATTTATTTCACTTTACTAATTTACTTATATACAGTATGTCTCAAAAAGAATGGTACAGTCGGAAAATATTTTGTTACGGTATAAAGGTAATTTGAAAAATATAATCATTTAGAAGCTCATCCATCAGTCCATGTCATCTAATTCACGACCGTTTGTAGCAATGTATTCTTTGCATTCAAATTAACCTCGGCAATTACTTGCCCAACAATTGGACATCTGTATTCGGGCAGCGGCATGCAGAGTAAAAATTTGCTTACGTATTGGTCAAATAATGCCCAACAAAACAAATACCAACGTATATACTACCCAACAAAAACATTACCAACGTAAATTTACTCTTTTTTTGTCACAGTGCACCCACGTATACAGTTTACCACTCCGCAGGCCAATTACTTGCCCAACAATATTGGACATCTGTATTTGGGCAGCGGCAGAGTAAAAATGTGCTTAAAAAACAAATACCAACGTATATATTACCCAACAAACAATTTACCAACGTAACTTTACTCCTTTTTTTCACAGTGTACGCTCACTCAAGTTTGTTGTTTCTCTCTTTTTTCTCCTTGAAAAGAAAATGGAGCAAGCTGAGGACGACACGAAGATGTCCCTCATCGCACGGAAAGCCTTCGATGAGACTCTAGCCCCGCATGTCAACCTAGCCGTCCGCACAGCCGCCCGACTGGCGATAAAGACTCTCCCTTCAAGGAAGGAGTTCGCCGACAAGTAAGTATTGAATGGATGTTGGTTTCATTGAATGGGATGTGCTGAATAGACAGCTCGAGATCCAATTGAAGGCTTATGACCGGTCACTAGCTCCGCATGCCAACTGACCCGTCTATGCCGTCCGCACAGCCGCCCGACTGGCGATGAAGACTACACCTTCAAGGAAGGACTTCGTCGACAAGTGAGTATTGAAATATTGAATGGATTTTTATTTCATTGAATGAAATGTGTTGAATAGATATGCACAGTCATTGAACATAATGTTGAAAAGATGGCACTGGTTGCGCCGATGGCCTTAGTCAAATCGCTAGCTCTGCATACCGACCTACCCGTCCACACAGCTGCCCGACTAGCCATGAAAACCGTACCCACCAGGAAGGAATTCATCGACAAATGAGTATTGAATGGAGATGTATATCATTGAACAGGATCTGTTGAAAAGAGGGCAATGGTTGCGCCAAATGATTTTGATGAGTCGCTAGCCCCGCATGCCAACCTACCCGTCCGCGCAGCCGCTCGGTTAGCCATGAGGCTTTCATCGAAAAGTGAGTATTGAATAGACAGCTTGGGATCCAATTGAAGTCTTCTGCCGAGTCGCTAGCTCCGCATGTCAACGTCGGGTATGTTGGCATGCCGAGCTAGTGACTCGTCAGAAGACTTCAATTAATGCCGTCCGCATAGCCTTCCCAGCAGAAATTATCAAATCGGCAAGTTTGTATTGAATAGAGATTGAGTTCATTGAACGTTAGACAACCCGTAGTAACCAAGAATACTTTCGACGATATCCGCATGTCAGCCTGCCTGTCCACCCAACTTGGCCATAAAGACTCTACCCTGCATAAAGGATTTCATCATTGAATAGATGTAACATAATTGGACATAGAAAGCAGAGGCCATTTCGCTGATCAAATCCCCACTAGCTTCACTGAATGCATTACATGCTATCTTAATGAAAGCAGCGTTCTTGAACAACACTCTTTATATAGTTTTACTCTAATGGATTACTTAGATAATTATGTGTTTTGATTTTCTGTCATCATCTCTAAATACAGGTATACCAAGCAAGAAAAGGCCGAGGACATTTCGCTGATCCCAGAATTACTAGCTGGCTCCACTGAATGCGATCCACGCGATCATGGAAGCAGCGATCTTGAACGACAAACTATAATGATAGTTCTCTGAGAAAGTTGGCGTGTTTTCGATTATTAAAGAATTTGTATTTGTTTTATTATCATTACTAAATATAGATACGTAAAGCAGGAAAAAACAGGGGTAATTTTGCTGATCCCATACGTACTGGCTCTACTGAATGCGATGCACGCGATCATGGAAGCAGTTCTTAAACGACGAACTATAATGACAGTTCTCTGAGAAAGTTTGACTGTTTTCGATTACCAAATATAATAATGTGTGTTCTTTGTACTATATATTGCTAAATGCAGGTATAATATGTGAAACAAGAGAAAGCAGAGGCCATTTCGCTGATCTCATCCGTACTGGCACCACTGAATACGATCACGGAAGCAGCATTCTTCGTCGACGATCTACATTTACAGTTCTCTGGGAAATTTGGACTGTTTTCGATTACTTAGATAAGTATGTGGTTTTTTTTCATCATATCTAAATACAGGTATGTGAAGCAGGGAAAGGACGAGGCTATTTCGCTGATCCCATCCGTACTGGCTCCACTGAATGCGATCCACGCGATCATGGAAGCAGCGTTCGTCAGGAACGACCTGATGAAGGAGGCCCAAGCGGAAGCAGAACAGAACAAGAAGGAGGACGCGGCGGCGGAGAAAATTGATCCATAGTCAATGCACGAAAATCGCACAGGCCCGCTGGCCCAGGGCCACTAGAAATTAGCTTCGGGCCACCTAAATGTCATTGATGCTTAATTCCACTGGACTAGATTGGGCAACCAAATATAACATAATTACCCATAGGCAATTTAGCACAGGCCCGCTAGCCCTGGGTCACTAAAAATAGCTTCGGGCCACCAAAATGTCATTGATACACTGGCCAGAATGGGCCACCAAGTATAACACAGTTTGTAATGTTTGGGTTTTGGGGATTTGGGGCCACCAGATACAGGATTTTGCACGAAACTAGCTCAGGCCCGCTAGCCAGGGGCCACTAAAATTTGCTTCGGGCCACCAAATTCCATCAATGATGCACTGGCCCGAAAGTGCAACCAAATATTACCGTGCCTAATTTGTAATGTTTTCTTTGTTTGGGGCCACCATGATCACGCGCGTAGCGACTTACGTAATACCTATTCATCAGGGGTGGGGGGATGAATGAATAGATCATCCTCCCAGTTGAATGGGTATCAATGACATGTCTACGCCCGTGACCATGATTCAGCTTTGCATGAAATTTAGCACAGGCTCAATGGCCCAGGGCCACTGAAAATAAGCTTCTGGCCACCAAATTTAATTGATGCTTAATTGTGAATATCTAAACAATTAAATAATTAATATCATAGATTCACATTACATAGTGTACTGCCAAAAGGTATCAATATCGTAATATTTCACAGGGTAAACAATTATTTTACTTTGCCTATCATACTCTGCACCGTAATATTTTGTATAAACTATTAATGGACATGAATTTGATAACTGAAATATGAAAATAAAATTATTGAAGGAAAAAGTTATACCTTATACGGATGTTTGATATCATACTTTTGTTCGACGTGTGTATTAGTGTGTATATCAATGTGTTTATGTGTATGTGTATATTGTATAACT
Organism: Echinarachnius parma; assembly: GCA_037951105.1. Lineage (NCBI taxonomy): Eukaryota > Metazoa > Echinodermata > Echinoidea > Clypeasteroida > Echinarachniidae > Echinarachnius > Echinarachnius parma. The sequence continues at coordinate 13,479 of JBAMJV010008983.1, read as the reverse complement.
ACACACAAACATATTCATATCGTCAAATTAATTAGTTTCACCTTGCCCTTTCTGTAATTTTCATTTATTAATTTGCAAATTAAAGGGATAATTCAGTTTTGGTTCAGCGGTCGCTCCAAAAAATATTTGTTGGGAGGTAATGATAACTAAGTGTATCATTAGAAAAAGCAAACAATTTTAAAGACAAAATCAACTTTGTTTTATCAAAATCGGTTCAGAAACAGCTGAAATGTCCATAAATCTATCCAATTTGATAAATGTTGAGGACCAACTTTTATTCAATAATTTAAGAAAATATTTATAAATCCTTCACATTTTTTGAAAATATACCAAATTGGTTTTAAAATCGTTTTTGATGATCTGTCTATTGAATAATTATTTCAACCAAACATCACATTCACATTTTGTTATTTTTAATATGGTTGAACGGCTCTGCTTGATGTGTCTGAAGGGCGCCCTCTTGAAAACAGCCCTGTAACTTGGTCGTTTTTATGTTTTTCTACCATTCATTGAATTATAACTGTTTTACTTTTTAATGATAACATACAAGTTTCAGTTACTACAATTCTATTTGACCAGAACTGTACTATCCCTTATTAAGCACCTTAAGCTGACAATTACTTTGATCCAAACATGTGTAACTAGTTTTGCTAACGTTATTCGAAGTGAGTGGGTATGATAATAAGTAATGGGCGCTAGACTCATTACAGTGACACGGTGTAATGTTAAATGATACATGATATGATTGAAGTGATCCTACCATTAACTTCATAAGATTTTTACAAAGGTGATTTTAGAGACTCAATCATAATTTATCATCGATCATAAACTTCTTCTGAATAATGTGTGAACGTTTCTTTATTTTAAAAAATGACTTAGCAAAAAAAAAAAAAAATTTATGTCAGATTCTATCATCTTCTATATTTTTGACAACAATCGGAAAGCGTTCCGGAACGCTTTTCAAAACCTATATTTACTCCATTATTCTGAATTACCATAAGCAAAACAACAATGTACACGGGAAATGTGAAAGACACAAAATTACAACGTTAAAGGGATAGTTGAGTATTGGTATAGAGGGCGCTACACACAAAAACATTTGTGTGAGATAATGAAAAACTGACTGGCAAATTTGAAAGAGCATACAATTTTAATGACAGAATAACCTTTATTTGATCAAAATCGGTTCAGAAACGGCTTAAATATCCATAAACATATTCTATTCATAAATCTTCCGTCCGGGGGTACATTTTGACTTTTGAGACAAATACAAAAAAAAAGCTTATAGACTACTTTGAAAAAAAATTTAAATAGGTTTTTAAAAAGTTGTTGATGATATCTCTATTGAATCATTATTTTGTTAACCAAACGTCATCAAATGCTCAATTTTGTATGGGAAATGGTTAAAACCAATGCGTTTTTAGAGAGCGCCCTCTTGAGTTTTAACGGCTCCTTTTTAATGGTAACAGGGTTTTTACTTAGTCGTTTGTAATTGTGTATACCTTTCGAGCATGGTGGAGTTATAACTATTAGTTTGTACCGTAATGGTGCAGGTTTTGGTTACTAAAGTTAAGTTTGACCAATACTCAACTATCCCTTTAATGGATCACTTTAATTTAAATAAAGAATAACCAAGTTAACAAACATGATACCCAAATGTACATTGACTACATTTATAAGCCATGATAATGCAATGATCAGTTTTTGTAATCTTATCACAGTTAGATAAACACTTCAGTTTAAATATAATATTGAATGCCGGTAATACCATATGATTGTGGGTTTTTTCGCCAAAAAGTGTGTGAGATTTGTTCCGGGAGGTTGATTTTACCATGTTTACAGGATGGAACAGTAAAATGTTAATATATTGCATGATAAATATAGGATGTTTGTCAAAGAACATCAACTTGGATATGACTGTGCAGGACTAGAACATTTTTAAGATTATCTTACCATGCTTACCTTAGTGGTGTACCGTGTAGCGCTGGGGGTATGGGGCACAGATATACAGATAGATAGATAACCAAAAGAGTTTCAAGACGCTGCCACGATATTGGCAGCCCCCCCCCCCCCCCCCCCCACCCCCCCCCCCTTCCCCGTATATTAATCATGAGCTCCCGATCCTTGAGAACCTAACCCTAAGTCATATGACGTAAGAATGTATACGTTGGATCATTTATGGTTTCTGAATTATGAGTTAAGTTTCCATTAAGTGTAAATAAGTGTTAGCGTTAAAAGTTTAATGTTCAAAACTATTCACGTCTCCTAGTATATAATCTAATCTAATACAGATAATTAGGATTGTACATTATTTACCAACCTTTTTAAGCTACATTTGGATCAATTTATTACGTAATCCTTAGCCAAATAAACATGTTAGCCTTCTTATCACGATAGCTATACAGCCATGTATGCCTCTCAATTGCATATTATGAATGCCTTGGTTAGGAAGGGGTCTCTCTGATATTTACTGTACATTGCGGCGACTTGTCATTTTAACTAATTGTCACTTATTAATGTTATTTGGAGCGTACTGTTCTAACTACAAAGCGGACTGTTGACTAATGCTGGCCAGTGTGTAACTGGAATACCGCCACTACATTTTGTTTTTATCTGAGTAAGTATCTGTTTAATGTTAGCAACATTCATTTCTCTCTATTCACAAAAAAAAAAATGTGTCTTTATGTCGTATTAGTGTCAACAACCAATGGAAGGCCAATTGTAATTAGGCTGTAACACTAAACCGGTTTATCGAAATTCACTGGTGTGTTGTTGTTTATTCACCGAATGAAGCGGTGGCAAAAGGGCATACCGAAGACACCAACATGTTCGGTGATTTTGAAATACCGTCTATCACCATCGGTGTTCCGATAACCCTAATTTTGAGAATTGAATTTGCTATTTTGGGGGCTGTAATATGACTAAGGACGGAACGATGATATCGAAAATACCGGTATTTTTTGTATATCAAAACAAAACTACCAAAAGGTGATACCGTTACAGCATAATTGTAATACCACTTTGTCACGATCGGTCGTTCTTAGGACCCTCTCATCTTTACGTGTGGTTAGCGTAATCTTCCTCTTCAAAAATTGACCTTTGTCCCCCGGAAAAAGCTTAGTCATCTCAGTCCCAGTTATTCAAAATTGGAAAGATTGGCGTTAATTGTTACCATGGTTACACCATCATCAGGTGATCAGTGACGTGATGGAGTGATTGGGGTGGGGGTGGGCATGCGATTTTTGTAAAGGCTTTCCCCATATGGTTTTAATGCCCCCCCCCCCCCCCCGGCGCTACGCCACTGACCGTGCACACACTAAAAAAAGATAGTCCTATCCAGTCAATATCTGCTAATTTTCTCGTTTTCTCTGTAAGGTAAATATAATAAATATTATACGATAGAAAAAAAATTACCATGGTTTTAATGACCATGTAATAATAATTGAACTTATTTAACTATCATCTTCTTTGCGGCAACAGATATCGCTCACTATAACCACAAAGGGATCTAGTAACTTTGTTGACATGTGCAAAAAGTGATGAATGGTTGATGCAATGTATATTGTTGTTATCTCATATGTCCACAAGGTATTGTGTGAACATTTCAAGTAAAATGGACATTGCATGGCCAAGTAATGAGCGAAAATGCAAAGTGATATTCACTAACTCACTGCACTCATTTTGTACACGGTTTCAAATCTCCACCGGAGTTTTTCTTATCTGAATACTTCGATCATACATATCTTTGTAACGAAAGGGAAATTTGAAAAACCAAAACCGGTCCCATGATTTTATTGTTAATCCGAATACAACAAGGTATGAGGGAACCGCTATTTTTTGAGGATTTGGACAATGTTACTAAGTCCCTTTAAATCAAAACATTTGATATATGACGCCAAATAAACCACCTTTGTGAAATGTCAACCATAGCGTTTAACAAAACATCACCAAACCATGGCGACCAAGATGGACATCATCGTCTGCCGCGACCACTTCGCCGCTGCCAAGACGACCACCAACGATGTGGACATCGAATCACTCACCCAGGGATATGAAGAAATAGCCAGGTACGGTGGTGATGCTGCTGCTGAATACAATCTTTGTCAAGATGATGATGATGATGATGATGATGATGATGATGATGATGATGATGCTAATGATGATCATGGTGGTAGTGGTGGTTATCATGGTTATGAGGGTGATGATGATGATGATGATGATGCTAATGATGATCATGATGGTGGTGGTGGTGGTTTTCATGGTTATGAGGGTAACGATGATGATGATGATGATGATGATAATGATGATTATGATGATTTTGAAGATGAAGATGGTGATGCCGATGATGGTGACGATGATGACGATGATGATGACGACCACGATCATGACGATGACGTTTGTCTTAATGAAGATGGCGGTGGTGATTATGATTTTGATGAATAATGATGCTCATAGGACTGATTATATGAACAGGTGAAAGAGATAATTTGTGAAAATATGGAAATAAATTCAAATCAAATCAAATCAAAAAAATGTCCTCTCCCTAACTGAACTACGCAGGTTGTACGACTGCATGGGGCAAGTGTTCCACTTCGCTTCCAGGGAGATGCGATCACGGATCAAGGCGCTCATGGTCCTCATCAAAGAAAACCCTGCAGTCTACACCGACGTCGTCACCGCGGTCGATCAGGAGAAGGCCCATGGGATCAAGAAGAAGACGAAGTCCGGGGCGAAGGCCGCATCGAATATATTGATGGAGATAAACTGGGATATCGTCTACTTCATCCATATTATGCAGGTAAATGAGAACACAATGCAAACAGAAGGACAGACAAAATGCAGGTACAAAACGCTCTGATACAAGACATACGCACATACATACATTCCCTATAATCACGTAACATGTTTAGTATAGGTTTTCCCGCTCAATTTGACACCTTTTTCAGTCGAATTCAAATACACGCATTGCCGCGTAATCGGTGGTATCGGTCTTTCAAATTCCGAATAAGTGCAAGCGAATTCAGGCATACGCATAAGCTTTTGAGAATACACACAGGAGTTAATTTATGGGCATTCGAATTCGCGAATGTGCAGCCAATAATGTCAACTTGGTGCATACTTTCGCGAATTTGAATGACCGAAGAGGCGCCAGCGTAAACAACGTGCTAATTTGAATGACCATTGATGAAAAGGTATGCTCTTTGTGCAAATTCACTTGCTCCGACGTGATTTTGAATGACTATCTACAAATTCGAATGCTGCTGTGACATGGCGATCACAAATCGTGCGAATTCGTTTGCTCCTATTATCAATTTGAATGGCACAATCGCGACATTGAGCGGGAAAACCTATAATATAAAATGAATGTAATATACAAGGGGGTAAAGTTTAAACACATTACGGAGGTTAAAACTACGATCGGATAATATCTCGAATTAAATTACAAAAATAAAGTCCGTACAAGCATGTTTGTAGTACAAACAAAAGAATATCATAGCGTCATCAGCAATGTGTAAAGTTTAAAATTAACATTTTAAACTGTTCAAAAAACTTTCAGAAATTGGCAGCCGCGCAAGACGATTCGAAGATGTCTCTATTGGCCAGGCAAGCATTTGACGAGACCCTGGCGGCACACCAACCTCTGGCGATGCGCACCGCCGCTCGGCTGGCCTGCAAGACGCTACCGATCAGGAAGGAATTCGTCGACAAGTTAGTTATTTTCTTATAATTCTCTCGACATTCTAAATGTCATCAATACAAATAGAATAGAGCAAATACAAATAAGTTGTGCAGTGAAGGAAGGCATTTGACGAGACCATTGCAGCCCATCAACCCTATAGCAATGCGCACGGTTGGCCTGCAAGACGCTACCGATCAGGAAGGAATTCGTCGACAAGTTAGTTCTTCATGTCTTATAATTAAAATATATTTATTACAGAATATCCCGGAGACCCTCTGGAAGCATGCCGAAAATGGCGACAGCAAAACCCGGCACTTGTCGGTCATTCATGTTTTGAAGAAATGGGCATTTAATCATAGTAAAATTGAAACAAATCATATCTTCCCCAATTATTGACCAATTAGTTAGATCAAAGCATCAAATGAAAGCTTGTGATAAGACCTTTGTTATGGTATGACAATCTACATTTTTGATTTTTACCGACAAGTGCCGGGTTTTTGCTATAGCCGGTCACATATAAAGACAAATGCACATCTGCCTACAGTGTACCAATCAAAGTCAGGCTAAGAACTTTTGAACGCCCCTCGTACATGTCGTATACAAACATTATCATCTGACTCAGAAAAATACGCGCCATTGATTGGCTAAACACAGTCACGTGATTGCCATGTCAGTTTTAGATATCATCTGACTTAGTAAAATATGCGCCAGTGATTGGCTGAACAGTCACGTGATGGCCATGTCATTTTGTATATCACATGGCCAGAGAGGTATATCACCCGCATGGCGTGCGCCGCAAAAGAGATTGTATTATGACGTCACAATGAGAATCAAATGTACACGTACAGACGTACTGTTTATTTTTTTCGACTGATTTCAGTTTCACTGCATGAACGTGTAGCATACAGCCCCTGGATTTCGTCAGATGATATAGCAGTTGTTATCTTTGTTGTCGGGAAAATCATGGAATGTTCCCTACGTCTCGGGACTTATATTCTTCCCTCAATAGCATTTAAGATCCCTCGGAGTGGAACATTCCGTGCCATTCCCTCCACCGCCAGTTAACAACTGCATACTGTTATTATGTATACTATTCTTTTATTGTAAACCTTTGACCTTGATTCATAATTTGTAAAATGAAATTATTCTTTGAAAATTATCTTTCTTCTTCTCCTTCTCTGTCGTCCTAAAGGTACATGAAGCAGGACACGGCTGAGTGCATTTCGCTGATCCCGACTGTCATAGCCGCCATGACGGGAGTGCACACGATCATGGAAGCAGCGTTCGTCAGGAACGAACTAATGAAGGATGCGCACGCCGAGACGGATCAGAACGATGATTAGGATAAAGACCAATGATAATATTTTGAAAAAGACAACGCGAAATATGATATTGTCTTTGTATATTATATCTTATGGACTACTTGCAGTCAAACATGCCTTAGCGGCCATTTGTCAGTAGCATTCAACCTGTCTACAGTGGCCACCAAAAGTGATTCTCAGTGGCTGTTGTATACATATCATATAAACCGAATACAAAAAGTAACTACCCCCTAAACAATTTGCTCATAATTCCATAACCAAGAATAGTTTCAAGATTTCGTCTTGTCAAAATATCTCTAAATGGTAGTTAGGAAAACTAGAAATAAGAGGTAACCATTAATCCATGGTTGAGTAAGCACACGTTAAAGAGAACATTGTTATACATTTTGGCAAAAGTATTATTATCATTGCAGTTTATTGAATATTTGACAATTTCAAAATGCATTGTTTTATAATTTCAATTAGTGCATTTAACCACATATGTCATTAAAAAATCAAAATGGATGGAATATCAAACAGCATTGTTTCATAAACCATAATCAATGCATGCAGTCACAATGTGCTGCAGTTTTACAACAATATTGTGATAAGACGAAATCTTGAAAGAATTATCGGTTATGAAATTATGAGCAGTTGTTTATGGAGGTAGTTACTTTTTGTGAGGGGTTTATATATCAAAAGGCGCTAAATCCACTATATATCCATGAAAATTGAGTTAACGGTATCAGTACATTACACTGTTAAAACGCTGTGTAAAAATGGTTGTTGAATATTTTCATACAACTTTAGGTGTAGCATGATAAGTTGTACAAAGAAGGGTTAACCCTATTAAGGCCGGGGGGGGGGGCCATAATGGCCCCCCCCCTCCGGAATTTTTTGTATTGCTCCAAAACGCTGCAAGATGACGCGCCGCTGCTTGGTGACTTTTTTCTTTCGGGTCTTGCGCACGTTTTAAAACAAAAATTTCGAAAATCGGACCCTCCGTTACAAAGTCACGTGACCTTTTGTCTATGCATGTCAGCCCGAAAATCGCTAAATTTCGTGATTTGTGTACAAAACATATGGAAATATCAATTTTCATAAAATGAGGTGTATTATTAGATATTTGGTGTTGTTTACATTTTATATGTTGGTTTTGGGGTTCAAAACAGTTAAATTATAGTTAGAAATAAAATAAACAACAAAAACAATAAAATACATAAGTTAAAAAAACAAAGAAATACATAAGAAATTAATAAAACAATAGAAAACAAAAGGAAGAACCGGGCTCTTCCAATTTTTTTTGTTGTAGTATCATTCCAAATGCTCTAAAGAATATATGTAGTGAAAACCAGAGTTTAATTATGAAGAATATATGATTTATGGGTAAAAATATGAATTTCATGACTTATTTGCATAAATTACCATAAATATGCAAATTAATGAATTTTTCAAAATTTTTAAAAATTACCATTGTATTCTATACACTTCACTTATCACGCGTGCAAATTTTTACGGCGATCGGCCGCTCTGCGGCCGAGATCTTAGGGGGGGGCCATAATGGCCCCCCCCCGGCCTGCTGAAGACCTCAAATAGCCCGGCCTTAATAGGGTTAAGCAGCCATTGTTCAACCGCTGTGGAAACGTGTTAAATCGCGTGATAGTTTCGACCGCAAAATCACCGCGTCAATACCTCTTTTGTCCCTCCGCAAACCAAGCGAACCGTGATAGCGCAGTCGGTAGAGAGTAAGACTTATAACCCAAAGACCCCCGGTTCGAATCCTACCCATGCCGCTTTTACATCTTGTTTTGTATTTGCTATTTCAACAACGGGATTGTTGACATTTATTCTAAACAACAGTTGTAGAACAAATTAAAACAACAGTTGTGTAAACTTTAAACAACTGGGGTTGTTGAATGTTTTCAACAACAGTTGGACGGTTCATATGTTAAACAGCGGTTGCTGAAAAAATTCAACAAGTTGTTGAATTTGTTTACACAGCGTTTTAACAGTGTAATAAGCTAGCTATCTAGAAAAGCAATTGAAGGGCAAAATAAATATGGATCATTCATTTTTCAAATGGATTTAGTGCTTTTTGGAATTAAGCTCTTCATGTAGAATTATGTATGGTTTCTATTTAGAATCATAAATTATTGTTCGGTGTGTGCAATGCAAATGAACTTGTCGAAGACTATGTTATTGTTATAATCGACTATGATGAGTCTGACAATCTACGGCCAAAATGTCCAAAATGTCCAGCATCTATAATGATTTAAAACTAATGAATATTCAAAACGTAGAATAATGGTCGGCAGTTGATGATATGAACAACGTTCCATAATAAACCGATAATTATTTGTAAAAGTCTGTTTCATTACCAAATATTGATTGTGAATGAATGTTGATCGTGTCTTACTGATGTGAGATAAATTAAGGGGTTGAAACGATGGAATCTATTGGGATTGGGGTTGGGGGGAAAGGATTGAAATATTTAATTATTTCCTAATTAAAGGGATCTAGTAACTACGTAGTAAGGGGTATTCATTATACTCATTGCACTGACTTTGTACACAGTATAAGTTCTCCTATACATATGCGTACCGGGGGGGGGGGGGGAGGATATTTTAGCGGGAAAAAATGACTGGTTTATGTCTTCAAACACACCCCAACTATGCCACTGAATGAAGCTTAAAGGTAACGTTTGGGTATTGGTAATTTCCAAAGTGCCCCCCAAAAATTAATTGTAACGGATTTGGTTGATTTCAATTCCATATGAAAGATCATCGGAAAAAAACATGGGAAATAATAATAATTCCCATTCAAATGCTCTAATTGTTGTGAAATTTGCTTTCAAAATATTTATAAAAGTGATTGACGTCCTGCCATCACTTTTTAGAGATCGCTAGCGCGAGGCGCAAGCGTTCTAGGTCCTCTGATGCGAAAGGCGAACGGCGCTTGCGATACACATGAATATGCGCGGTAACTATTATCGCGCATTACAGTCTCGTATTAGGAGGACCTAGAACGCTAGCGCTTCTCTCTAAAGTTAATTTGACACTCGAGTTGTAACGGTCCTTTTTTAATGATAACAGAGGTTTTACTTTGTCGTTGTGTATACTTTTCGAGCATGGTGAAGTTATAACTATTAGCTTGTACCGTAATCGTGCAGGTTTTGGTTACTAAAGTTAAGTTTGACCAATACTCAACGTTACCTTTAAACACCGCCCGGCGGTCCCTTTGACAAAAATCTGGGTACGACTATATAGATATACAAACACTTCATTCATACATATCTTTATAAAGAAAGAGAAATGTGGCAAACCGAAAGCTGCTCCTAGTCTAAATTTTGTCAATTTTGACAATGTTTCCATGGTTACTAGATCCTTTTAACGTAGTTGTAATATAGCATAACAGATCCTTCCCCTTTAACATGTTTAAGTCCACACAAGATTGGGAGTCGTTCGATACTTTAGAGGGTTGATTATCTTTGTTTTGATACACCTCTATCTCTTCCACGGCAAATATTTGGCAAACTGACACTCGTAGTGATAACGCATGCAGTCTGGGTGTCTTTACCAGGGGCGTGGAACCGCAACAATTATTTAAAGAGAGATCCCCCAATAATTTGACAAAAACAGTCAAAAGAAAAGTCTAATCATGCACTAAAGAAGTACTGAACGTGTTTGTGTTTGTGTAGGTTTGTGTGTGTGTGTGTGTGTGTGTGTGTGTGTGTGTATGGGGGTGTGTGTGTGTGTGTGTGTGTGTGTGTGTGTGTGTGTGTGTGTGTGTGTGTGTGTGTGTGTGTGTGCGTGTGTGTGTGTGTGTGTGTGTGTGTGTGTGTGTGTCTAAGGCTGTGTTTTTCACATAGAACAAAACAGTATGTGTGCGTGCGTGCGTGTGTATAATATACATAATGTAATCTGAGCGTGTATTTTTGTGAGTGTGTGTGTTCGCATTTGGGCTGATTTGGTTGTATGAATGTATGTTGACGTTGCACTGAGTTGTATCTGCAAGAATCTTCAGGATGGAAGGAGGCAGATTAACCCGAAGAAGAAGAAGAAGATCACCCGTGCATGAAAATTCACCTATAATACAATGCCTACACCATAAACATCACAGAATGCAAAAACGTAATATACATCTAATTCGTGTTAACACGATAACATTTGAAAATGTCACAAAATGACCCTTTCACATTGAACACATGTTAAAGCTGTTATCATGTTTTTATACCTGGGGAGTTTCACAAAGATTATCAGTTGAAGTCAACACTATAAACTAGATCTAACAATTATGTTAGTAACAAAATATTAATTTCTTTGTAACAGTTCTCTTGAAAAAACTTGATAATATCAGTTATATTTGTTATCATCAATTAAGAACCCTTGACATAATTTATATATTTTTTGTTGGATGTCTGAAATATATATATATAAGCGCCGGAAGTGGGGGTTAGGGTTAGGGTTAGGGGGGGGGGCAGGGGGGGGGGGCGGCCGCCCCCCCAATCCAAAAAGTGGGGGGGCAAAACGCAATTTTGCCCCCCCAAAAAGCCCCCCCCCTCCCCAAAAATAAAAAAAGAGTGGGAAAGACAAAATCAAATGTATGAGCTAACGTTCAAAAGCTAGTTTATACATCCATTTTCAATTTTCGCTGCGCGCTTCGCGCGCGAACAGATTATCTCAGTTTGTTGTAAACATCTGACATTTTATTATTTTTTTGTTTAACTCGGATTCTAAATTTCCTTTACAGGTATGGCATGAAGTTCCATAAATGCAAAATCTTTCTTACCGTGGGAGGGGGATACCCCCTCCCAAACCCTCCCTCTCCTGCCCCAGCGCCCTCAGGCGCTTCGCTCCCTCGGGACTCATTATTGGCTGTGTGTTGTTGGACCATACATAATGTTGCATAATTATGGTTTATGTTGTGTGTGTGTGTTTTGGGGGTACATATTTATTAGTGTGTCAATTATTTGTTTTCTACGTGAAAAATATATTAACATTTTCTTGTCGATCAAATCATATCACGCTTTCCCAAATACAGCCGAATTTCCCATCTAGGTATGCACCAGATTGCACAATTTCAAGTCCAAAAATGCAAAAGCTCCCTACCGTGGGAGGGGGGGACAACCCCCTCCCACACCCTCCCCCCGCTCAGTCGCTTCGCTCCCTCGCAATGTCTCACTCTCACATCTGGCTCAAAGTTGGCAACCCAGAGTGTTGTTGGGCATGAGCCCCTACACACACAAATTGTGAGCCCCCTTGGGGTTTTGCCCCCCCCCCCCCCAATCCAAAACTGCTTCCGGCGCGCCTGTATGGTTTTCCATAATTACTAATACCCAGGGGGCAAAGGGGGTTTGTCAGCTTTTGCCTGTTGTAAAAGGTTGGCCACCAGAAATGGCTTCTAGGACCTTCTAGGATCACAACCTAGGTGGACAACCTCGCGGACAAGCTGCTCGAAGCCCACAGAATGAGTTTTAAGAAAATCACCCCTACTGTAGCTATATGGTGGGTTTAGGCCTTAGGGGTCATGAAGTCCCGATCTCACATTGTTCATGATTACACCACGATGCTTAATAATATCTGCTTGTCAATTAATGGACATCTTCCTTAGATTCCTGCGCATCATATGATACCAAATTTGAGCATATTGCATATTTGGTTGTTGTGAAAAATGTTGTTAAAGCGTGATGCGTCACACACGGAAGTGACATTTTTAATGGAGCGTTTATGTATAAAAAGCAAATATAGTACCAATAATTACAAACAATGATATATTTTGATCAGTACAAACTAAATGTGCATCAAAATAACTTTATATATATGTTTACCATGAAATAAACTGGTTAAAAACACTAAACAATAACATAAGCAATAAAAACAAAGAAATACATAAGAATTTGAATCTGTTCATGTAATTATTTCTTTAGATCTCTTCAAAATTACATTCACTGATACAAAAATGCATCAAAACATAATACATTAACTTTGTTAGTGTTCCATGAATCAGACACATTAAGAGTTGTGGTGTAGGGAGGGTGGGGGCCCGGTGGGGGGGGGGGGGGGGGCATGACCATGCCTTATTGTCAGTGGACTCCACAACAGTATTAAAATGATTACCATTAGTATTATGATGGATTTAGTGTGGTCAGGAGACTAAATAAATAGTCTCTATTTGTAGTTGTCTTTAATATTTTTGAGCTCAGATTACAGGATATTATTACAGCCGTGGATCGTTTTGAAAAATTTACCCAACAATGCTTTCTATGACCTACGATAACAACCAGGTTGGACAATTTAACTGCTGAAAGTATGAAGTGAAAATTGAAAAGTGCCCTTTCTATACATGTATACTAACCATACTTTCTGAGATACGCATACATATTTTGAATGAGAGAACCAGTTATAAAACAAAAGTCCATTATTGCAGATAATAATATCTACCAAGCCAAACAAACAAATACATGCAAAACATCAAATGTAAATTGTAGTTTCGGCAAAA
>JBAMJV010008982.1:0-64411 GCA_037951105.1 Echinarachnius parma | reverse complement strand
AAGAGATCCATTATAATCTAGCCTTTGAGCTAACCCTCACCCCTTTTATAAATTATACTTTTTAAAAATGGGGGGGAAGAAAGGACTGGACTATTTCCATTTAAAGACCATATTTTAAACTGATTTTCAGTTTTTGTAGGGAGAAATAAAAGGTGAATTTATGTTCCCGGACACTTATTTGGGCGCACACCCAATGTGCCTACTTGGTGCCCAATTTTATTGCTAAGACAAAGCATTTTTTACAATCTATTTTGAACGCCAACATCGGGGTAAAAATAATGAATATCGAAAATTAAAACCCATCCGCCACCAACTGATACCCCAATGTTAAGTCTATGCCGTGTTTTACGAACAACCAGGTAACCCAAGTCTATATATCTGAAATCTGAAATGTTGTTTTTTTATGTTAGGGCCATTTTTTTTTAAGGGCCCAATTACGCAAATATCACCCTTTAAAAGGGAGATGATGATGTGGATGATGATACAGTTGGACGTACTATGGTGCACATATGTTTTCTCTCCCCTAAAAACGGTGAAGAAAATATGAAATCCACACAAGCTAAAAGTGAAAATGTTCAGTGCAATCAATTTTTTGTATGGTTTGATATGTTACTCTCAGTTACAACTTATACCGGGTACATTGTATATACTCAAATGCAATTACCTATAGTTCGTTTAAAGTTTTACTAGTAGTGAATCAAGGCTTCCCATGCCCATATATGCTTATCCGTATAATTTTGGGGATAAAGTGGCCCATAATCTTTTAGTTCTTATAAATATATTATTTTACTCGGTACCCAAGGCTAAAGATCCCCCCCCCCCCCACCCCCCCACCCCTCCCCCCCCCCCCCCCCCCCCCCCCCCCCCCCCCCCCCCCCCCCTTCCCGAGATCACGGCTATTTCGCAACCGATCGCAACCAGACTTGGCAGGCACATACACATAATATACACATTTTTCAACAAAAGCAAATTAGATATAATTAATGTACAAGTGGGATAACTATATAATAATAACATTGTTTAATGCCCACCATGGCGTTTTTACTCGAATTAATGTTTTCTCATACGCTTGTTACTCCTACTCGTCTCACAAGATGTCAGCAATCTTCGTCCTAAAGTAGATTCATGTATTTAAAGGGATAATTGAGGCTTTTTACTTAGTCATTTGTAAGTTTGTATTCTTTCGAGCATGGTGGAGCTGTTAGTTTGTAATGTAATGGTGCAGGTTTTGGTTACTAAAATTAAGTTTGACCAAACTGTACTCTCTTTACCTAAACTCAACTATCCTTTTAAGAAATATTGTATGAATTTACATTAATGTCACATTTAATTATTAGATATATATGGGCCATTCTTGGTCACGTGTGTGACCCAAAACATGACAAATTTTGAAAATGGGATGCTTATATTTCAGTAAGGTATGAGACTATAATGATTTTTACTTCATATGTGACTTGAATATGTGTAGTCTTTCAAACTTAACACAAAAGATTGTATAAGATTACGTAACTCAATGTCAGAGTTCAAATGGCATGGGTCACGTGTGTGACTTCGCACGGAGCGCTTTTTTCATACTAAATTTCATTGGAAAATTCTTTAAAATATGAATAGCTATAATGTTCTCTTATTACCAGAGAAGTACTATACATTTGTAAGTACAACAATAGCAATGAATGAGAATTATATCAAACCGTTGTTTTATATAGTACTTAATTATGTGGCAACGTCTGGTCACGTGTGTGTGACATTTTGGGGTGCACGTGTGTGACATGTTACAATATGAATGGAAAAAATGGGAATTTTATAATATCGGGTTTAGAAAAGAATGAAAGGTTGAATTTTTACAAAGTTGGTATCAACCTGTACAGGAAAGTGAGAGAATGAGCTTGCTAATTATCCTTTTGATATCTTGATTATTTCTGAATTATGATTATTAGAAAAATATTGAAATATGTAAATTTATGCAAATGAGTAAAAAAGTTCATTTTAAACTTCAAAATCATGTATTTCATGAAACTTTACACATGGATCATTCCAAAAATGGAACAAAACTACAGAAAAATAAAACTTCAATTTTTCCGAAAAAGTTTCACTTTTCAAAGAATGGCCCTAAGTGTTTCTTGAGATACTATAAAATTTCATTTATGTCTACAATAAAATCAAAAGAGGATATTATGTAATTTATATTATAATCAGTGGCCGTAATGAGCAACAACTTTTTGGGGGGCTAAACCAATCCGGCATCACAGCCGGATATTGCGAGGGAGCGAAGCGACCAAGCCTGAAGGAGCGAAGCGACTGAGCGTCAAAACCAGGACAAAACTAAGAAATAAATAAGAAATTGAATTTCCTATAATGTATTTCTATGTTTGTATTTTTTTTGTATTGTATTGCTTTTTTGCTTCATTTTATGTTATGTCTATATAAATGTTAATCAAGAGGTATTTAAAATTCTTTTTAAGGTTCTACAGCTGGAAATAGAGAATTTTGCATATTCGAAATTATCACGCATTTTACACACAAACTTCAAACTTGTGTTGCATATGTGAGTGCGACAATGAACACCAGTAGTCACGACGCCCACAAATTTGATATTAAAAGATGGATAAAGGACTCTAACGAAAAAAAAAATCTAGGCTAAAGCGACGCGGTTTGCGAATTGAACATTCAGGAGTTATCGCGAAAATCGAGGGGGGCCCTGGTGGGGGAGGGGGGGGGGGGGGGGGCGGGGGCGGTGGCTAAAAGGCCATGGCCGGTATTCTACTAAATTTATCAACTTAGGCTAGACTAAAAAATGACAGATATTGCCCAATAAACCAGTTAAACCAGTTCAGACAAAGGGAATTTACAATCACATTGATAGTAATTTGTCATGCACCACTTCTGATTGTTTCTTGTCATTAGACATCCATACAATTGGAGGCTTGACATTCCAATGACATGCATTGAACATGTTTCTAGTTATACTGTATACTGTCCTAGTCAGAGGACATAATATAACTGGTGACTTGAATGAATGAATGATCCGTTTATTTACAACAACACAAACCACACTCACCAAGATTACAATAGTTTACATGGTATACAGATTTTAAAAAGAAGGTCTACAAAAGCGCAATGCTTGTAGATTGTAGGTCTCCTATAAATTCTCAACAATATAATCAACATTATATTTAGGGAACAAAATTACAGAGCAGGCCAAATAAATTGGCTCAATTAATAATGAACCATAAATTATGTACATTATCTTAAAAAAAATACGATTGTAAGAGATTGCAAGAGAAAGAAAAGAGAAAAGAGGAGAGGAGAGAAGCTGGAGAGGAGACGGGAAGGGGAGGTACAAAAGGGATAGAAGACTACTGTTTTGAAATTGTACAAGACTAAAAAAAAAATATAAAAAATAAAGGGACTTAATATGTTAAACAATGTCATTGAAATGTTAGTCTGAGGAGAAACAATAGGGTTCATCTCCAGTGGTGCATGCCAACAATCAATGTGCTAGTCAAATTACACTGGGGTGGAATGGTTTTGTAATGGTTAGTGGTATTTTTTGTCCAGTTAGGTCCAGCCTAGTTGATACATTTAGTAGAATACCACCCCATGTCTATGTCGGGTTTCGTAGGCCATAACCAAGAAAGCCAACTCCACGAGCAGCTTCCTGCAGAGGAATATTATAAGTTGTCCTCTGAGCACAAGAGTATTGTGTTACAAGGCTTTCCTCCTTCCAGGTGGCTGGAGTACGCCGCTGTGATTTGGGATCCATACACCCAGAAGAACATCAGGAAAGTTGAGACATGGTTCAACGTCACTTTGCACGATTTGCCATGAAGGATTTCAGACGAACTATAGAAGTGTTACTGATATGCTGAGACAACTCCAGTGGACCTCACTAGAGAAGAGCTCAACAAAAAGTATGTATGGTCTACAGCACCGGGCTACAGCATATTCCACAACCTGATAGATATCCGCCCAACAGCTACTTTACACCAACCACTGTCCTTCTACCTTGGGAATCCTGATAAGTTCCAAATCCCCTTTGCAAGAACCCAAGTATACCAAAAGACATTTTCCCCAGATGCAACAAGACTATGGAATTCCCTACATCAAATCTTGTTGGAAGCACCTCCTTGGATACATTCAAGCAGGAGGTGGCGCAAATTTAGGCTCCGCTGAGCCCAAGCGATAGTACGATAATACGCCCTACGGCTCGGTCTGTACTTAAAGGGGGAAGTCTCCCCCAAGTACTAATGTGGATTGAATGAAAGGAGAACAATTTAAGAGCCCAATAGTGAAAGTTTGAGCAAATTTTGGATTTCAATTCAAAAGTTATGATTCCGGTAAGTTTTGTTTGCCGCCCTCTCTAGATGGCAATTTGCCAAGGTCTGTGATGCCATAGTAGAACAACCTTCCACTGACTTTGTACACATATTTTTATATTTTTAAAAACTTTTTCTTGGATTTCACTGGACCAGTTGAGGAAGTTTTACCTTAAATGCATGCCCATTTACCCTCTTCTCTAACATATCTGAGAATGAGAGTAGATGGAAGATGCTTTTTCATGAAAAGTGACATTTTGTGAAGTTTTGTTGTTCATCTGTGACATCACATATTTAGCAAAGAGCTGACTGAGTGGGCAGCAAACAATATTTTGATCAAAACTCTTGAAAAATCATAATTATTGATTGGATTATCAAAATCTGTTCAAACTTTCGCTAAAAGGTATCTAAAATTGTTCTCTTTTCACCCAACCTGCTTAAAAGCTTGTAGACACTTCACCTTTAAATTGGAAGAAGAAGAAGAAGAAGTAAGCTTATTAAATGTTGATAGGAGTCGCCTTTCATAGGTACCACCTTCCTATTTCCAAGTACATGTATGCGATTGCGCACTACGTATACGTACACGTACGGTACGGTACGTACGGGCCGGGCGCGGCCGCAGCATGATATGCATGCAAAATCCATGGCCATGCAAAGCAGTTTACTCCTTTGATCTTGAACGACGTCTGAAAAGAAGATGGGAATGCAACTATTGTCTTGATCACGTTGATATCGGATTTGACTGTTGGATTTTCTTGAGTTATTCACTATTTTCGGCCTAAAGGTACGTCTCTTTCTTTTTTAAAAAGTTTTACAAAATGTGTAAATCACTGCGTTGTAATTTTGTAAACACAACCGCAGACGGTCATGCACGGACTCACACCCACGCCTCAGTCACAGTGCTGGTGCAGTAATGTTCGGCCATGCAATTTGGTTTGCATGCATGCAGGATCAAGAAAATAATAAAGTCGGGAATATTAATTGAGTATGACTTAGATCGACAAATCTATCGCTTTCATGGCCTTTTTGACATTATTATTGTCATGTTCACTGTCGGCATGTGAACATAACAATAATAATGTCAAAAAGGCCATGAAAGCGATAGATTTGTCGATCTAAGTATGACTGAGTGCCCAAAACCGAAACTTGTTTACTCATGCATGATTGTGAATTATTCTTTGTCTTGGCATCAACAATAGTTCCCATCTGACTCAGCAATGTAAATGTCTTTGTTAGATAGATAGCGATCTAAAGTAGATAGTAATAAAGTAGGATTGATATAGGGACCGAATTGCTGTACCTGTTTGATGCCATTTGTGATTTGAACATTTTGAGGAATTGTCTGATGAGTGATGATGCCATTCAGTGTTTTACCATTTTCATTGCCAGGCAGACTTTGGCACAAGTGTTATTCGTGGGATCAATTTTTTAGATTAAATTCAATAAAAAAAGATGACTAGATGATCATGGAGTGGTACTCGTAGATGATAGTCTGATAATTATAGAGTTGATTAGCTCATTTAAAGTGATCAATTAACTTTTTAAAAATCACCAAAAACACTTAGAGGGGACCACCAGGCAAAGAACAACACATAATTATATTTATATGTTTTGTT
The DNA here is from genome assembly GCA_037951105.1 of Echinarachnius parma. NCBI lineage: Eukaryota > Metazoa > Echinodermata > Echinoidea > Clypeasteroida > Echinarachniidae > Echinarachnius > Echinarachnius parma. The sequence goes on along the minus strand of JBAMJV010008982.1, from coordinate 58,479 downwards.
ACCGTTTTGTGATATCAAATATATACCCAACATTTTGCAAAGGGTTGTGTAATTCATAAACAAAGCAATTAATTTCCACCACTTACAGAACCACTACTATTTCCTGGTTCCGTACGGGCCAAACATTTGCAAGTGCGCCAATGCTATTCACGCGTACGTTTGGAGACAATAGAATTCCGAGCGATTCTTTCGCTCTAGACAATGTAGTCTCGTACATCTTGTACCTGGCTTGACATTGTTGTTTGGCTTATGTAACAGAAAATGAATGGGTTTTGATTTTTTCAAAGGTCTCCCTAATTATGGAATTATTTAAGATTTAATTAGAGCGCAGTATAGATGCTTTCATCAGTTCATGGGTTCTTTTAGTTACCAAGTTGTGGGCACGTCTCTGAGGAGAATGCCTGTTTGTTGTTTGTTTAACCTAATTCTATTTACCATGGTTTGGTTTTATCATATTAATTTCCTGCAAAATTTGTTTGGTGTAAAATGCAATTGAGTTTCTAATGAGGACACTCATAACTTTTGTAAGGTAATACAATTATGAGTATTGATGCAATGAAGATCTTGATTATAGAATTATTAAAGAATGAACATGTCGTGTACCAGTCCAGTACCCTTTTCTTTGTCACCCACCATCTGTCTTTTTTTGTTTTTTTTGTTTGTCACCATCAAAATGTGACTTAGAAGCCTGTCTTCAATTCCACGATAAAGTGGACATGACCACCAAATTTTCAAAATGGTCAGATAGTTTCAATTTTGGTATCAAAATAAAGCTTAAGAACTGAATTTTTAAAGTCTGACCTTTAAAATAGAAATATACATCAGGAACATATTAAAATATGCGCATAAAATATGAATAATTAATTTTCATCCAAATGTCTGGAAAACGTGTTGAAAATAAATCAATGTAGCAAGAGCAAGTAAGACACGAGGTAAAAACTTATTATATTTTCTCAGAGGTTTAGGGTTGAATGTAATTAAAAAAATCATTGAAGTTCATTTTTTTCATTTTGATACGCTTCAATGAACAATTCATTTATGATAAAGAATATTGTCCCGGTGTTACGGTAAAAACTGATATTTTTAGCATTGTAAGAAAATTCAAACTCAATAAGAAACTCAAACAAAAAAAATTAAATTGCCCAAATCTTGACCACACATATCTACCATAAACAAGTATCAAAATGATGATTGGACATTTCATTAATTAATTTAAAATGGTTGAATAGTGGTCCCGGTGTTACGGTCACTGTAACACCGGGACTTACGGTCACTGTAACACCGGGACTGTAACACCGGGACTTACATTGCAATAGTACAGGGAGCATAGAGAATCACTGCATACTAAAGTGACCAGCTAGTTTCTGTCATGTTGGGGTGGTAGCTTGATGTATACATACTAAATTGTTGCTTGATCTACTACCTAAAGTAAAAATGTTTTGAGTTTTTAGTAAGACAACCCAATTTTCCATAGACTTTGTACATTACAGTCCCGGTGTTACAGTGCAATTTTGTATACTCTAGTTCATAATTATCTTGATAATAGTTTTTTTTTACAAATAACACCCAATTATTATTATTGAGTCTCTACTACACCAAATCAACATACCGTATTTGTCGGTGTATTACCCGCTCCGATGTATTAACCGCACCCCCAACTTTGGCCGTTTTTCCATGAAAAAAAAAAAATTTGATAGTATAATTCTTGATTTTTAGTCTTTAGATGGTCAGCATTTTCTTAGGAAAGGTACCAAAAATAGCTTATCTAACAGAGAATTTTTGCATATGAATTTTGTTTTATTTACTGAAGTCTCCGAGGTAAATAAAGAAAATTATCAGGCCTTCTTCACAGCAGAAGAATCTATAACTTCTGTTGAATTTGCCACACGGATCACTACACATGGGACTACATAAAACGTTAGACAACAAAACGAAGATTTCACCAATAAAACAATCAGAACGGAGATTTAAAAAAAACTGTACCTTAATGTTATTCCTTCTTTCTAGTTCAAATTATGTTGAATCTACTCTTGAAAACTGTTTCAGAAATAGTAAGTAATAATAGCGAGTAATAATAGCGAGTAATACGGCATACGATCGTCGTCGATCGTCGACATGGATGAAACGATTCTCAAACGTTGACATCCAGTCCGCCCGGTACTAAACAAATGCTCCGATAGCCCGCCATATCACCTGTACACTTTGCGTGAAGGTTATGGGTCTATTTTGTTACGCGAGAGATCCATCCGCCGGGAATTGGGGAAATCCCCGGCGGATGGATATCTCGCGTAACAAAATAGACCCGATAACCTGCACGCAAAGTATATGAGTGATATGGCGGGCTGTATTGGAGCATCGGCGGCCGGGGGTCGCGCGTGTCGGGAAAGAGAATCCCCGCCTGCATGCTCGGCCAAGCGCCAGTCGCGCGGCCGGGTGCATGTTAGGATTCGTACTAAGAAGCCGCTTTCGCAGCAACAACGAGCAATATTTAGGAAGAGGTAAAAGAGAAACATAAAAGACACTGCATGACTTGTTTTGGGGGGGAATATGCTGGTATTTTCCGTGCATTGTATGAGTATGAATGCCTTGCTGAGGTGGACTTTGGTCACTTGTGAATCTTATCTCCGTGTATTAACCGCATCGTATTAGGGCCCGGCGCTGGCTAGGCAATTTGCGTGTACAATTTTCCTATCTCCGTGTATTAACCGCTCCCCCCATTTTGGAGCTTTTTTTTGGAGAAAAAAAGGGCGGTTAATACACCGACAAATACGGTAGCCACTTTTCAAAATGTTCACTAACTTCACAGAGTTTTGCCAGTAAAGTAAGACAACCTGATTTTCCATAGACTTTGTACATTACAGTCCCGGTGTTACGGTACAATTTTGTATACTCTAGTTCATAATTATCTTGATAATAGTTTTTTTTACAAATAACACCCAATTATTATTATTGAGTCTCTACTAAACCAAATCAATATAGCCACTTTTCAGAATATTCACTAACTTCACAGAGTTTTGCCAGTATAGTAAGACAACCTAATTTTCCATAGACTTTGTACATGCCCTTTCAGAGGTCCCGGTGTTACGGTCACGGTGTTACGGTACAATTTTTTATATGCTAGTTCATAATTATCTTCATGATAGATTTTTTTTCCAAATAACACCTAATTATTATTATTGAGTCTCTACTAAACCAAATAAATATAGCCAAGTTTCAAAATGTTCATTAACTTCAAGGAGTTTTGCCAGTATGTAAAGTGTTAAAAAAAGCATGTCCTTTTTGCGTCCCGGTGTTACAGTAGTAATTAAATGATGCGTAACTCATTAATAAATTAAAATTTTGTATTCATTTTTTTTTTCAAAGTTGCTTGTGATAACAAACAGTCAAAGATATACAATAAAAGATTGTTCTCATTCTTTTACACTTAGTTTGTTATTTACATTGGGAAAGTGAAAATGTGTTCTGAAGTGTCCCTGGTGTTATCGTGGAATTTGCCCTATTCATTTAAGCAATCTTATTTTATTTTTATTAATATCCTTTGTAAAAAGTATGTTGTAAGTTTTAATTAACAAGAAAGGCCATTTGGCAAAAGTCAAATCTGTGTAAAAATATTAAACCCCCTATGAAATAGTTTGTGCATGTGGAGTACCACATTAGGCACAAACTCGAAGGATTAATTGGGGCCAAGACAGAGACCATCTTCTTTGGAATTGATTTGTTCCTACCCATGGATATAATTCCCATAACCCGTAGCCTCTAATGTATCATACATTTGTGCAGCTAGTTCCAGTAGGGCAATAAATGGGCTATTAACCATTGTCTAACCACTAAGCACAGGAAGGAAATCCACTGTCACATGTGCATACTTGCCTTTCATACTGGTCATAAGATGTAGTCATATATAAAATTTGCAATTATAAGCTGCATGCATCTACCACCCTTTTGTTTGGTAACCATCCTTTTGTTAGCCATCCATTGATTGTGTGTGTGTGTGTGTTGATCTTAGCTGTATTCTTGACTGAACCCTTCTTAACTTGCAATCCATTGTGCTTGAACTGTTATCCACCCATACATTTATAATTTGCACAATTTACTGGGTGGAAAAACATTAATAATTCATCAGGGCCCAGGTGGCCCATATTATAATACAGCAACATTTGCTTTTGTTCAATACAAAGTCTTGATGATAGGGGTATTCTGCAATCAGTGCAATTTGAATAGAACTTTGCCCAGTCATGTTTAACCTACTACAAGTTTACTTATTTATGCTTGTACCCAGATAACTTACAATTATGTAGTATATGGTGAAGAAGAGGAAACCTTGTGTTGCTTACTTACTCTTGTGCTTGAATCTAAAATAGACTTCTATGAATGAAAAGAAACTTTATATAAATGGAATTTATTATTATTAACTTATAATTGAACATCCTGTGTAGCTATATACTGAAACCCCCATGTTGGTGGCCCTCAATATTTGTGTAGACTTAGTTTTAATTAAAGGGATAGTTTGAACTATTGGTAAAGAGATTACAGTTTTTGATCGAACTGAATGTTAGTAACCAAAACCTGCCACCATTACATTACATACTAATAGTTTATAACTCAACCATGCTCGAAAATAAATAAAAAATTACAAACGACTAGATAAAAAGCCTATTATCATTCAAAAAGAGCCGTTCAATACTCGAGAGGTCACTCTCTGAAAACCCATTGGTTTCAACCATTTTAAATAAAATATTGTGCATTTGATGTTGTGTTGAAATTGGTGATTAGATAGAGGAGATAATCAGCAACTATTTAAAAACCTTTTTTGTAAATTTTTGAAAAGAGGAAGCATTTAAAAGAAAAATTGTTAATAGGTCTTGTTCAAAAATAAATAATTATGTTTCTGAATCGATTTTGATCAAATAAAGTTTATTCTGTCATTAAAATTGTATGCTCTTTCAAATTTTACACACTCTCAATTTTTTCATTATCTCACACACAAAATTATTTTTGTGTGGCGCCCTCTATACCAAAACTCAAACTATCTCCCTTTAAACTTAATACAACATTTTGATTTACTATTTATAATGATGATAAAGCTACATGTACATCATTTTGTCCTGTTTGTACTTTCTGTAATAGCTGCCACTTTACAGTGCACCTGGTGTGAATGTAAAACCTTTCTCGAATAAAGAAAATGATTCAAACAGAGGACCATTAACAAGAACAAAATCACTCAACGGTCGACCACTACCTAAACAAAAAATTTGTACAGAAGAGTAGTAGACAAAACAAATTTTCTTTACATTCTTTACAGATCTCTCTCAATCTCTAAATCCTAGTATTCCTTGGCAAGTTGGCATGTACATGTATTTCATAATGTAAACAACTTAAACATGACCATGTATGGGAAACTGTATCCCATTCATGAGTCAATATATGACATTATGGATGGGGATGCATATTCTTTAGACTTTCCTGTCATGAAGGACTGTATGTGGAAATAAATTAATTACAATGGACTTGGGGCGATTCAGCTCCTGAAATGTCATAAAAGAGCCCCTGGCTTGAAATCACAAACTTGAGTTAAATTAAATTCAAAACAAATTTCATAAGTATTTTTAAGCATGCAGGCTCGAATAGCACCCCCCTCCCCCTCCACAATTCAAAACAAATTGTTTACTCTGCTATTGTTAATCATGCAGGATCAAAAACTTGAAAAGCACCCCCCCCCCTCCCCTCCCCCCCCCCCCCCCTCTTGGAAAATAATTTATTGAGCTCTCTCCTTGCATCTTGATGAGAGAGAGTGTTTTCTAAATATAGCTGAATTCATAAATTACACCCTACTAGTGCTAGAGGCTAGCTCTCTGTGATCATTCATAGTACATCACATACCAGAATGTCTGAGAATGGAATACATGTAACAGTACAGTTAGGAGAATGAATTTATGAACATATCATTTTCTGCGGCTCCCTATTTTCTAAGCTTTTCATAAATTAACTTTGTGATTATTTGGGCCTCTTTGTTTGTTGTGTTTGTTTGTTTTGTTTGTTTGTTTGTTTGTTTTTTTTTTGGGGGGGGGGGGACTTCTGGCCATTGGGATTATTTTCAGGGTGTGATTTGGGGGGGGGGGGGGGGGGTGGGGGCTCTTATAGCTTTAGGATTTCAGAGGCTACTAAAATGCCTTGTGCCTAACTATATATTCACAAGTACAGATTTAGTTACACATGTTAAAGGATGCAAGTTTTTTCCCCTAAGTGTTCTTATTTTGCCTTGACTGTTACTATTGTAAAATTGTCTGCTTATTTATGCTGTTTATTTCCTTCCTTTTTTGTGTCATCTTGTACCTGCTTCCTGAATCTGACGTGGTCCGTGTATCCTGCTGTGTGCAGCTTTCATTTTGAGAGTACTGTAAAGGTTCATAGTAATACCAAGGAGGTAATTAGGAAGCTGCCTAATACCTCCTTGGTAATACATGTATACCATTGACATGTACATTGTACAAAATGTGTTTCAAGTTTTATTTCAAAGTTTTATTTCAATTCAAATCCAGAGAGTATAAAATACAAATTATATATATTGTTTTACATTGTATATATATGATGACACATATGGTTAACACATGATTTGTGTTATGGCAATACTTAGAAATTAATGTGATATATTTAAAACATTGACCAAATTTAAAATCCCAAATCACTGTGAGCTTTGACATTTCTCTTGTATCTTGCTTGGTCAATGGTCAATTAGCTATCAAAAAGGTTGATACCGTTATGTTACAGCCTAGGCATTACTACATGTACATTAATTAGGAGCCCTGAAATGTACTTTATGTTACATAATGTGCATAGTTGTTACTGCATCTGTCGTCTTCACAACATAAAACTTGAAAATGGAAAAAGTTAAATGCATTTTGCCCTGGAGTAATGTATGAAAATTTAACACAAATGAATTTTCAGAACCTTAAGGTCTGTAAGAACTTCAAATATTGGTGAGAAGGTGATACTTATAATCAAACATACAAATGACCTCCAAACATGTGCTTCATGGTTTTGTGATCGATTAATTCATCTATCACGTACCACAGTTACAATTCCTTCAGCTGATTAACATTGAGATACATGTATATACCGTATTTGTCGGTGTATTAACCGCTCCGATGTATTAACCGCACCCCCAACTTTGGCCGTTTTTCCATGAAAAAAAAAAAAATTTGATAGTATAATTCTTGATTTTTAGTCTTTAGATGGTCAGCATTTTCTTAGGAAAGGTACCAAAAATAGCTTATCTATCAGAGAATTTTTGCATATGAATTTTGTTTTATTTACTGAAGTCTCCGAAGTAAATAAAGAAAATTATCAGGCCTTCTTCACAGCAGAAGAATCTATAACTTCTGTTGAATTTGCCACACGGATCACTACACATGGGACTACATAAAACGTTAGTCAACAAAACGAAGATTTCACCAATAAAACAATCAGAACGGAGATTTAAAAAAAAATGTACCTTAATGTTATTCCTTCTTTCTAGTTCAAATTATGTTGAATCTACTCTTGAAAACTGTTTCAGAAATAGTAAGTAATAATAGCGAGTAATACGGCATACGATCGTCGTCGATCGTCGACATGGATGAAACGATTCTCAAACGTTGACATCCAGTCCGCCCGGTACTAAACAAATGCTCCGATAGCCCGCCATATCACTCATACACTTTGCGTGAAGGTTATGGGTCTATTTTGTTACGCGAGATCCATCCGCCGGGAATTGGGGAAATCCCCGGCGGATGGATCTCGCGTAACAAAATAGACCCGATAACCTGCACGCAAAGTATATGAGTGATATGGCGGGCTGTATTGGAGCATCGGCGGCCGGGGGTCGGGAAAGAGAATCCCCGCCTGCATGCTCGGCCAAGTGCCAGTCGCGCGGCCGGGTGCATGTTAGGATTCGTACTAAGATCGAAGCAATGATCGTGAATCTTCAAAGCTGCTTTCGCAGCAACAACGAGCAATATTTAGGAAGAGGTAAAAGAGAAACATAAAAGACACTGCATGACTTGTTTTGGGGGGAATATGCTTGTATTTTCCGTGCATCGTATGAGTATGAATGCCTTGCTGAGGTGGACTTTGGTCACTTGTGAATCTTATCTCCGTGTATTAACCGCATCGTATTAGGGGCTAGGCAATTTGCGTGTACAATTTTCCTATCTCCGTGTATTAACCGCTCCCCCCTTTTTGGAGCTTTTTTTTGAGAAAAAAGGTGCGGTTAATACACCGACAAATACGGTAGAGTTGAGTCACTGGGTACACAAGCAAGATTGCCACTGGTTTTCAAGGAACTTCTTGATTTTGTACATTGTTGTGCAATGCCACGCACACATACATTGTACTATATATTGCAAGCCTGTTGTAAGTGGTAACTGGATATGGCAGTATCTAGATGAACTCACGTTGATAAAGACAGGTATACATGTTGTTCTGGTATTCATGTACGCTGAGTATACACTGTAATTTGTGAGCCTGAAGTTGAATGTCACTGGTACATCAGTGATGTTCATTCCTATTCTGGATTTATAGATGTGATAAGAACTTGAGAAGTCAGTCTAATTACCGGAAATAATCTCCCAGTCCCATCATTTTATGGGTAAGTCCTTGTATGCTGAAAATTGGAAAGGCATGATCTGCATCTTTTATGTTATTTACGGGAGTATACATTACTTGGTGTATACTGTACATGATTATGTGTCTTGTTGTAGCAAGGGCTCGATGCTAATACTGGATTAGGCAGACCCATATCCACTCTACCAGATCACTGTACAGTGCATGCATGGATGAACTTCCGACAACAAATCAGTCTCTGTTTCAATGGTTCTACCTGGTTCTACCTGGTTCTATCTGGTTCTACCATGGAGGGTCCATGGTTCTACTGAGACTGCGTCTGGCTCCACTGACCGTCTCGGTATGGGGTGGTAGAAGGACTCTAGGAAGTCGTATTTATCAAAGAAAATCCATTTAAAGTTGGTTATTTCTGACTATAGTAGGATAAGTTAAAGGGGTAGTTTAGTTTTGGTAGAGAGGGCACTGCACATCACAATTTTTTTGTGAGGTAATGAAAAACTGAGTGTCGAATTTGAGAGAACATGCAAATTTAATGGCAGAATAAACTTTATTTGGTCAAAATCGACCCAGAAACGGCTGAAATATCAATAAATATATCTGATCTTATAATTATTTGGGGCCCAAATAATTAGATGATTTAAAAAAAAAAAATGCTTGCACTTTTTCAAAAATTTTCAAAAGCTTTTTAAAAATAGTTGTTGATGATCTCTCTATTTAATCATTATTTCAATAAAACATCACACACATAATTTTGTATGAAAAATGGTTGAATCCAATGCCTTTTAAAAAAGCGCCCTCTTGAGTTTTAATGGCTCTTTTTGAATGATAACGGGCTTTTTACTTAGTCGTTTGTAATTTTGTATACATTTCAAGCATGGTGGAGTTATAACCATTAGTTTATAGTGTTACTGTCCAGGTTTGGTTACTAAAGTTCAGCCTTACCAAAACTAAACTACCCCTTTAAGCTTTACAATTGAATGAGTATGCACTTGAGGAGCATTTGCTCTGGCCACATTTTGTAGATATCAATGGGTGTAAATAGAGCCAATGATTCTAATAACTGGTGATTGGGTTGGGTTGGGCTGGGCTGTTTTTTGAGCCCCTTGGTCGATGCCATGGATCAGATGTTCATTCCCTGTTGTGTTCCTGGTTTAATTAGGCACCCTTTAGAGTCAGGGTCAAACCGTCACAGCTGGTGTTGTTCTTGGAGCTCTTTCTGCTTGTATGTACATGCACATGAACATGTTATTTTCTTCTTTCATTCTTTCGCCTCTGATAGTGAATTTGTGTGTTGCTGAAACATGTATGCTGTATGTCAATTTTTCATAACTCGTACTTTATTATACGTCATTATACCTTGTTATACATTGCTATACTTTGTTATGTGTTGTTATATTTCGTCATCATCATCACACTCTACATTTGTGAGTGACTATCTGATTGATAAACATATCGAACTGTAAATATACTGGACTACTGCGAGTCATCATTGTTCTTCATTATTGTTTCATCCTATAGTTACCACTCCACAACAGCGACATCTACCCCTAAAACCCTGATTGACTGTGTGTGGGAAAAACACAAGAGGGAGATTACTTGTAGTCAACTTTGCTTCAACTCTCATTGCAGCATGGGATATCTCAAATGTTTCTAGTATATGGGACAGCATAGTTAGATGCTCATGATTGTCATTGAAAAATAAACTGATGTTCTGTATATATCCAATCGAATCGTAAAAGGTTTTGTTGGAATTTTATTTTTAGCCAGCTTTCATCTTTCAAGATGGCACGACCAGGCCTTGAATTCGTATTTATTTTGGTAAATTTGCAATCATAATTTGTGACTTTGCATTATAAGTTGATAACATGATAATCTTTTTTCTTTCAATCTTTTTCCCCACTCCGCCCACCTCTCTCCCCTCCCCCTTTCTCTCCCCCTTCTCCCCCCTTCTCTCCCCCTTTCTCTCTTTGTAACTGTAGATAGCTGAGGCACAACATTCTCTGTGGTCATGGGGTTGACATGAATAGACTTGGCAGTGGCAGGTGAGTGGGGTACTTTCCAGGGTGATAACAATAACATGTTTATTTTCAGGGCACTACTGTCCCTAGACTCCCTACATACATGACTTACATGCTGAAGTATCATGTGTCTCATGTGTCTCATGTGCTGCTGCATGCATGCATTTATAGCATTCTACAATATTATTTAAAGCAAACAATAGTTTTGGTTAACCTTTTTAATAAATATCAGACTCTCCAAAAGATCATCACCTTGATTTTTTTTTATAAAATCAAAAAGCTTTCTGGAATGCTTTTCTGTTCATCATAAATATCTCAATAATAAGGGAGACAATTGAAAAATCAAAACTCCATTTTATTCATCTGTAACCATAACAGCAATTTTAAAGCTCTAAGTGATTTTGGTTGAATTTGACAAAGATAATGGATCACTTTATTTAAATAGCCCTTGGGACAACACAATAGAACTACATGACCAGCAAGGGCGTCTAGGGCGATCCTATTAAACAAAATCGACCTTTTAAAAATCACATGATAATGTTCGTGAAATATATTTATACCCTTTAATATGAATGAGGAGGTTTTCTGTGCTTTGTTTTGTGTTAAGTCGAGTTCCAAATTACCGTTATTTGGCTTTAACTAGACAGGAAAGCAGTTATTGTTAGACATGTCTGATTTTCCACAGAAAAAAGTTCAGTAAATTTATGTAGACATTGTTATTGTCTAGGTTTCATTTGGATATCATGATCTAAACTAAACTACAATTGTTGCAATTTTATTTTCATTTTCATCATCTCATGTTAACCCTATTAAGGCCGGGCTATTTGAGGTCTTCAGCAGGCCGGGGGGGGGCCATTATGGCCCCCCCCTAAGATCTCGGCCGCGGAGCGGCCGATCGCCGTAAAAATTTGCACGCGTGATAAGTGAAGTGTATAGAATACAATGGTAATTTTTAAAAATTTTGAAAAATTCATTAATTTGCATATTTATGGTAATTTATGCAAATAAGTCATGAAATTCATATTTTTACCCATAAATCATATATTCTTCATAATTAAACTCTGGTTTTCACTACATACATTCTTTAGAGCATTTGGAATGATACTACAACAAAAAGAATTGGAAGAGCCCGGTTCTTCCTTTTGTTTTATATTGTTTTATTAATTTCTTATGTATTTCTTTGTTTTTTTAATTTATGTATTTTATTGTTTTTGTTGTTTATTTTATTTCTAACTATAATTTAACTGTTTTGAACCCCAAAACCAACATATAAAATGTAAACAACACCAAATATCTAATAATACACCTCATTTTATGAAAATTGATATTTCCATATGTTTTGTACACAAATCACGAAATTTAGCGATTTTCGGGCTGACATGCATAGACAAAAGGTCACGTGACTTTGTAACGGAGGGTCCGATTTTCGAAATTTTTGTTTTAAAACGTGCGCAAGACCCGAAAGAAAAAAGTCACCCAGCAGCGGCGCGTCATCTTGCAGCGTTTTGGAGCAATAAAAAAAATTCCGGAGGGGGGGGCCATTATGGCCCCCCCCCGGCCTTAATAGGGTTAAAGCCTAAGTACTTCTTTTAAAAATACATGAAATGCTCTGACATTTGCATGTTATAACATGGAACGTGATGAGAATCTAACGGGGCTTAATTTGAATATATATATGACACCTGCGGGAAACAAGAAAAGTGACCACTGTAGACAGATGACCTCTATAGACAGGTTCTATAACATTGTTTTTATCTGTAGGGGATACCTTTTGGTCACTACTATAAACATGTAGGCAGGTTGGCTGCTCTAGACGGGTGGCCACTAAAACATTTTATTTCCCCTGACATTTCAGAGAGCTCTGAAAACCTATTGAAACATAGTATGTACATATTTAAGGCTCTTCTGTGTGTTTTCAATTTCATGTCTACGTGCGTGATGCCATGATTCAAGCCGATGTGCCTACGCAACAGTATTTAATACTGCATTGAAACATCCAGTACTAGATTTTAGGATGGAAAAACTCCTTGATTTGCCATGCTGGATTTGGACAGTGACTTAACGCACGTTCCAGTCCACAAGTTGACGTGCAATCTAAAACTCTAAATCGTCCAGGCACGAGCGATGGTGCTGACCGAGTGAATAATTTCTATCAGTCTCAACTTCCCAGGCTTCAGTCGGGGGCCCTGCTAAATAATTTGTTGCAGTGCATGTAAATCCCATCCATTGTCCAGGCACTCAACTGAGGCCTAAAGTCCTAATCGTTGTAATAGAGTAGAGTTGAGTGACCTACATGGGAAATACATGCATGTATACATGTTACATGGTGTAATGTTATTAAAGCCTCCCGTTTGGGCAAGTAAAATCATTAATTTTCAAATTTGATTTGCCCAAATAGAAAATTCACTTGCCCAAATAGAAAATTCACTTGCCCGCTTACTTCTAGATGAGATTTACACAAATAAGGAATGACACTATTTTCTCATAGTTGACCAAAATTTATTTCACTTGACTGAATGGGAAAAGAGAAATAAAAGTTAGTGTGGAGGCTTACTTACAGTATGACATGAACATGTACACTTTGTACCTGGTATAAACACTGATAGTGATAAATTGTGTAGGCATGTTTCACATTTGTCATTTTCTAAGTTCGGAATTGGATGACATTTGCCTCAGACTGGAGTGAATACGTTTCTGGAGCAAACTCACCCTTGGGCGTTGACACAGCCGTGGAGATATTGAATGATCCATTTTGCTCAATTTGATTTGATAAAAGCAGATTTTGTATAATCAGATTAGATGCAACTAGGATGAAGAAGGGAATGGGAGAGGCTTGTAATGAACCTGATACTCTCCATTTTCTAGATGTTTAACTAGAAACTCTTATTTAATCTGTTTTAATAAAAAAAATTAGTCTCCTGCTTTTCCAGTTATCCTACGTAAGATTTATTTTTGCTTGATTGGTCTTATAAATGCTCTCCGTCAGTTGATTATTCTCTATAGATTCATAGTAACTATTTAGTCTCATTTTTCTAAATCTCACATCCTATTTCATCATGTTTTCTCAATCTGAATGGAACATGAGAAACGTGTAAACTGGTAGTGAAATGATTGTCCCTATAGCAAGTGTCCACACTAACACTGTACTGGCCCTTTCGGGCTTGCAAGTAAAATAATAATTTTCATTATATTACTTGCCTCAATATAAAATTGACTTGCCCTCTTACTTCTAGATAAGATTTACACACATTAAATTACATCACTTGTAGTTGGAACAATTATTTAGTTGCCCGATCGGGCAAGCAACCTAGACGTTTTATGAAATTTTACTTGCCCAACATCAATGTTTACTTGCCCTGGGCAAGCGGGCAAGTGCTAGTGTCGAGCCCTGCCTATAGAATTGCTTTTCTTTCTTTGAAGAAAGATTTATGAAAGATGATTTGCGAATGTATGCCTCTTGGCAGAAAGTTGCTAAAACACAAGTGTATGTGTAGTAAGTTATGTACATCACTATGGTTAGTCTCCCAACAACAGCATTTCAATTTGGTATAATTCACCTTTGCCGACAGATCAGAAGTGAAATGATATGATTGGTCGGATAGGATCTGCCGCCCGGCAGAAAGCACTCGGCACTCAGCATGTCGGCAATTTGTGCAGGAGAAGTGTCATGCCCGTTGGCATAATTCAAATCTCAGCAGTAGTGAAAAAAATAGACAGGTTTCAGGGTGATTTAATAGCTTCAAAATTCATAGAAGAGCCCCATAACTTAAAAAAAAAGATTGTCAAGCGTGGGGATGCTACACCGCGGATCGCAAATTCGAAATAGGCTAGTTTCTGCGCACTGCACAATACATTATAGTCGATGTGTATAACACACTGTGCATAGGGTGTTCACAAGATGGCACTGTGCATCTGATTTAAGAATTTGAACCTGTGTGCTAATATTGAAGCAGACAAACTTGATGTAGGCTAGATTTGTAAAGTTAATTCAAAGTCAGATGGATAGAGGATGGCATATTGGTATCCCCAATCAATGTGCGAGTACAAATATGTGCATGTATATATGTGCAAACAATTAACTGTGGATGAAAGATGGCAAAGTATAGTCCTATTAAATGCGGGTGCAAACATTGAGTAGGTAATATAGGGATTACGGAATGTCAAATTGATAGCCTGTTCGCAGTCCCTCGTGCCAGAGTAATCACAGGATTGATTAAATGCCGTAATTACACACTTCACCAATTATGTATACATGTGCATGCGTGCATATAGAGCTATATTGTATAGTATACCAGCACAGGTTAGAGCCCTGGAGAAAAATAAAGACCTTCTAATGGTTTGATGAATAGTGAAATGTAGATGTGCATTTTAATAGGTTCATCAGAGATAATTTTCTGCATGATGCGTGTTTGTGATAATTTACAATTTGTTTCCCTTTTTGTTTTCTGTTTCTGTTTCTGTTTCCTAGGACTCTAGGAGAGGGGTGGGAGCAGGGAGAGTTAACTCTTGATTTGCCTATATTGTCCTAGACATACATACTATATTCTACTGTTTTTTTTAAATAAGCAAAATACTATACAGCACTAGCAGTGCTTGAAATTAGCACAGTTTTATTTTGTTGATTACCAGAATTAATTGATGCTTGTTTCCTCAGGCCCTGGGCCGAATGGGATACCAAATATAACAGAATGGTTCATTTTTTTTGTTTATTGGATGCCACTAGATTTATGTTTAGGGTCACTAGAATGAAAAATGTTACTTTGACTTGCCCAACTGGGCCACAAGGCAAAACAGATTCCAGCATTGACTAAGGTCTTAGCCCTGGCTGGGAATTTTTTTTTTTTCAGGGACTGCTTTTCACGCTTGCCCGAATTAAAATAGCACTGTAAAATTTGTTTTACATTTAATTCTTTGCAAATTTAGACTCTTTTATGATTGGGGGGGAGGGGGGGAGGGGGGGGGCATTTCAGGGGCAAATATGCCTTGAGCCCCTGTGTATTTTGTTTCACTGGGCCCAGGCAGAATATTGATCTCTTTCCCATGGGAGTTTGTCTGTTACATTAGATGTTTGCTGAGTGTGATGCTGTGTCTGCAGGGCTACGTGTGTATGTGTGTGTGTGTGTGTGTGTGGTTGCTTGATCGGGCAACCAAATTAGACCAACAATGACATTTTACTTGCCCCAGCCAATTGGGCAAGTGCTAATGTTGAGCCCCGACTACAGCACTGGAGTGTAGTAGCACAGGGCCCCATTGCAGAAAGGGTTGCGAGCATTGTTAAAGTCAGATCATGTGACTAAATGCTCTAATCTGATTGGTTGGAGTAAATGCTAACTTGGAATTAATTGCAACTTTACAGTGATACAATCCATTGCGATTCTTTCTGCAACTTGCGCAGAATATTGATCCCCATCCTGTGGGAGTTAGGCTGTTACATTCTAGATGTTTGCTGAGATGTTTGCTGAGTGTGATGCTGTGTCTGCAGGGCTTCCAGTTTACTCATGACATGATATATGATAATATGATATATGCATTAGTTATGATTGGAAACAGGTGCAGGCAACCAATGGTGCCCTTTTCATACCAAATGGATTTAACCGTTTATGTATGTTATTCATTAATAACATCCAGAAGTTGTTATAATCGGTAAGTGATGTCTACAGGCAACTGTTGCCTGGTAATAATGCTTGTGTCTAGATGGGATATGCACTAACTAAAATGGTTTAATTAACCATTATGATATATGAAGAGGAAGTCCTTTTTGGGGGAAGGCACCAACTGACATTTTTCCAGTATAACCAAGTATGATGTGAATTAGGTAAAGTTACTGTTTGTATCTTGATCGGGTAGACATTATTAACACTTTGTGCGCTGTGCAGTAGATCCCCCCGTCGCCAGATTATTTTAGGCGTGTGCGCGCCGTTTATTGTATGCGCGTGTGCGCACGCCGCACGCATCGTTGTCTGTGACTAAAGTAGAACGAAGCACTCCGCTGTTTGTGACTTAAGTCGAACGAAGCGCGCAAAGAGTTAAACTGTAATTTGGTTCAAATATAACCACCATGATGTGAATTGGGTACACGCAATGTTTGTGTCTTGATTGGATAGACATTAACTGAGATGGTTCAGATATCATTATGATGTGAAGTGGATACAAGCAATGTACATGTATCTTGATTGGGTAGACTTTAACTGAAATGATTAAGATGATGTGAAGTGGGTACTAGCAGCATCTTAGACCAAGGGAATAGACACTGCCTGATATACAGTTGATGAGATGGTTTGGCCTGAAAATAGATCTATGCAACCTTATACTTGCATGTAAGGTAAATACTTTCCTTGTTTACAGTGTACATTTAGGTCAAATTAAATGTCTCCATTATTAACAACTTGAAGAAAATCAGTGCCTTAGAGAAGTATATATCTCTCTAAAAAAAAAAAAAAATCAAACATAGGGGTTCAGAGTGATTTCGTCCCCATATACCCAAAATAGAGCCTCCAACCATTATACGAAAAGCGGTCAAAAACCCTCCATGGATTGATCAAACTTCATAATGCTATTTTAAAGCAAATTATGAGCTTGTAAAGTAGCCCACTAAAATAGAATGTAATTTTCCCCTCTGGCAGTATAGGTAATGGGAGTAGTGAGGTTAAATTATGTAAATGTGCAGCTTATATCTTTGAGTAATTGGTCCATATGGATAAATAGAATGAAATCTAGATGCCTATTAAAAATGCAAAAACCAAAATTAGCATATATATATATATCGTCGGTGACATTACGTACCGGCGAATCTTCAAATTTTGGTCGAATTTTTCGATTTTGAGTTTTTGGCATATTTTTGATGTCTATACCCAACTCTATCACATATCTGAATTTCAGTCTTCAAAATTCACGATATCATGACATTGATTTTCAGAAATTGATATTCGAAAATAGAGACAAAATTGTGATAGAGTTGGGTATAGACATCAACAATATGCCAAAAACTCAAAATCGAAAAATCAACCGAAATTTGAAGATTCGCCGGTACGTAATGTCACCGATGATATGTGTGTCTTCAATGTGTTCATTATACTGTGCATGCAGAGAGGACAACATCCAGCTGATGGGACAAGATGGGACTTGTTAATGAAAATAAAATTGACTAGACTGTCTAAAACAAGTACAATATGAGACAGACGCAAACTTATTGTTTCATTGAAATAATTTACAGTAGATCTGTTGATTGGTTTCTAAAAAAAAAAATATATATACTGGCTATCAACGATTCCATTCGGGCCACAACAAATGTGAAAATCTAAGAATTTGGTGACCCAAATAGCCACTAGTAAAAACAAACAAATATGTTATCGTGGAGCACTGCACTGCCTACATAAATTGCTACTTGATTAGCAAAAAAGATTGCTTGACTGATAGTAAATATGCTAATTCTTCATTTTATCGCAAGATTCCTGCATTTATAAGCATAACATATTAGGTTAGTGATGAAATATGCACACACACACAAATTACATTCCATACAAACCATCACACCAAGAAGCCAGTGTAAAACAATTGTGTATGTTTCCGCATGAGACATTTAAGAAGTTTATACAGGGTAATTCTGTAAGGTTTAAACTCATTACAGGAATTTGTGAAAAATAACCTTGTACTCGTGTATGTACATCCTATTACATACCTGAGTTGTCTGTTTTTATTTTACTGTATTATGAACGCTCTTTTCACTCTGCATTCATGCGCACTTGCAGAAAAATGAAAAGGAAAAGAAAATAGAGAAAAGAGGAGACAAATTTAGCTGTGGCAGCGGCCCACTGCTCGGGGAAAGAGATGCATTTACGTCATACATCTTAACATTTTTTAGTGTAATGTGCACTTAGGAAATGCCCCGGGCCATGGAAAAGGTCAGCACTTATCAAGAACTTGTCTTTATCAACTGTGCCTGTCAGACAAAACAAAAACAACTTTAGGATATATATAGGTTTGGACTACATTCATGCACAATTACACATTCATGTAATTCACAATGCAGGAATTCATTTTTAATTTTAGGGGGCTACTTTTTCAATCTGATGGATATCACAAAATCTTTCACATAATACCCTATGGTAATTTTAGGGGCTACCTACTAAATTTAGGGGGCTATTTTGAAAAGTCGACTGCTGTTTATTTTTAGGGGCTACCTACTAAATTTAGAGGGCTATTTTGAAAAGTCGACTGCTGTTTAATGGTTTTACCGATTACTGATTTCCTATAATTTTCCTCATTAAATCAATATTAAGAATTCATACAATTAATTGTGATGATTTGTTACAGAAATGTATGTTATCATAAGTTCATAACATACATTTCTCTAGCAAATGAGATTGTTTTATGAGATAATAATAATGTACAAATGAGTATAAAGTTAACCCAATGGAAGACGGTTTGATTTTCATTAACAACGCGCTTTCTCTTTAGACCCCAGCCAGAGCTGAGTGGAATCAGTCTTGAATGGGTTAGGTGCAGCAAGCATCTAAATGGGTCATTAGATGCATAATGTGCCTTTTTGCAAACATGTGTACAAATGTATGCATAATGCATATATATGATGCATTTGTCAAGTTAATATTAAAGACCAGCATTTGTCTTGCGTCTTGCGTCATCAAATCTAGAAATTATATTCTGATGTTCATAATTCTGAACAGTATTCTAAACTTGTATCTGCATTCTGCCCCAGGTGCTGTATCATTATTACCTTGGTAATTGAATGCACACCCACTACAGCAACGGTCTTTGCCCCAAATTCATAACGCCACAGCCCCGAACCCACATATGGCATGCTGTATACCATCTTACATTATGGTTATATTTACTCCACCAGAGTTTGAGCGATTGGATTGGCTGAACAGGAGGGCCTCAATATATTAACCAGCTTGAAATGCTTCAACTATCAGCGTGTTCACACACAAACATTTTCATCCCTTAATCATGACTAACGATACGACGTATCGTTAGTCATGATTAAACCAAACTACCTCTTACGTTCACACACACAAAGCCACGATTCCACAACAGCTGGCTTCCAGGTGTACCGAACAAGTGCGCAGTTTGCTACTGCGCAGTGTGTTGTCTTTTTTCTGTCTGATGTCTCCCTGTGCGCGCGAACGTTCACGTTAAGCCACGCCCAGTTAGTTACGAGTTGTATAGCTAATCATGATTAAGCGAGCGACGGTTGTTCACACACGAAAAGAGCGTGATTCTATAGTCAGCTCTCGTACAAAACGACGATAAAACCTGTGTTTCGTTAGTCATGACTAACGATACATCGTTTTGTTAGTCAGCGTTCAGACACGAATTTCATCGTATAGCTAATCAGCAGCTGATTCTATAGTCAGCTGCTGATTCTATAGTCAGCTGCTGATTCTATAGTCAGCTGCTGATTCTTTAGTCATGATTAAGGGATGAAATTTATGTGTGTGAACACGGGGTATCAAGTATAGATCAAGTTTATTGCGGGAATGCAGGGTTCTTAACCCCTGTCAAGTCTCTTTTATGGTGTTTAGCATCTGGAGTTTTATGAGAACCCATTCTAAATTACTCAACGTATGGCGAGTTATTGGTGGTCACATTTACGGTCCGTTGTGATGATATTGGGGTATGGTGTATGCTACAGCTGTGTTCTTTATTACTCATGCGGGGTACTGAAGTAGGAGAATACAATACCAGTTTCCAAAAAATATGACAACCTGCAGGCTTGGCAGAATGAATGAAGAACAAATAAGATCAGATAATTATATTGTATGTACATGTAGGATTAAAAATGGGGGAACCTTACATTCAAAGTGAATAATTAAACTATGTCTTACATGTACCATGGAGTGCATGGCAGTCTTCCAAATATGACATCGTAAAACAAAAATAGGAGCTTTTATAACTTGACAGATGGACTCGGGTTAATTGATATCATGTTTGAATGATTCTCTTTCAAAGGCAGAACAGAATTTAAAAGGAAATCAAATACACTGTATTCATTTGTATTCAACATGCATGCATGAAATAATAACCTTACCTCAAATGAATAGAAGAACTAGTTAAATAGACTTTACTGTCAGAATATAAATGTATAAATAAGTCATTTCAATTTAAGTAAACAAAAAGAAAACCATATTCATCATGAATTGGGTGAATCAAAGAATATGTGATATGTCAGTGAGAGCCCTCCAAATTTGACAAATATGACAGCATGTAAACAAAATAAAGGCTTTTTGAACTTAATCTTTGTAATACATTATAAATGGAACATCTATTTTGAAGCAAAGAAAAGCAAATGAAAACTTATATTTAAAATAAAATTAACTGATGATAGATGGGAGGATTCCCTGTCGGCGGTTCAAATATAATGACCTATGGCAGGGCTCCACACTCGCCTTTTTTGTCAGTGGCCCGGTCAGGCCAGTGAAATAATTTCTTCCCCTTTTCTGGTGGCCTGAAAGAAATTTACTGGCCCGAAAATGTTATTTTATGAGTAAACTTTTTAAATTCAAAATATCACTCTTTCCTAATCAAACCTGTTATTATAGATGAAGCATATGCCATAAAAGAAAACAATTTCTCATTTTGTCAATGTCGGGTTGAAAATCTGCTTGCCCGATCGGGCCACCAAATATGACTTTTATACATTTTTGCTGGCCCCAAGTGCAATTTCACTGGCCCCGGGCCAGTGGGCCAGTGCGAGTGTCGAGCCCTGCCTATGGCACTGTCACAGAACGTTTTATTAATTTATAACTTGAGCAAATAATATGCCAATTGATTCCACAAAGGTAGACAAAAATGAAACCTTAGAATGATTTGGTGATATACATTTATTGACTATCCTTATTTAAATAGATAAATGTGCGATCATGTAGGTACATACTTCTGAGTACATAATTGAGTCGTAACACTATTTAATATTCTAGGTGGTGATACAATATACATTGGGCACAATACATGTGGGTATAAGATATTTGTTTCACATTCATTCCATCTATCAAATGGCTTCACAGTAAACACCTATCATTTTCATTCATTCCATGATCCAATTGCGGCGAGTAAACACGTATCATTTTCAATCCTCCTGTTTATTATTATTATGCACATGAAATGAGATCCCTTTTTGTGACTCTTTTATGGAGCATAATTTATTATTGACTATCCTTATTTAAATAGCTACATGTACAATTATGTAGGTACATACTTCTGAGTACATAATTGAGTCGCAAAATATTTTATATTCTATGTGAAGGTACAATATACATTAGGCACAATACATACTGTGGGTATAAGATATTTGTTTCACATTCATTCCATCTATCAAATGGCTTCACTGTAAACACCTATCATTTTCATTCGTTCCATGATCCAATTGTGGTGAGTAAACACGTGTATCATTTTCAATCCTCCTGGTTATTATGCACATTGAAATGAGATCCCTTTTTGTGACTCTTTTATGGAGCATAATTTATGTCCAAGGATGGAATCTTAGCCATGTTTCCATTTTAAATGTTTCATCATTTTAATTGTTTCTACATCTTTCACATGACGAGAAGATGAGTGACTGTTATTGCTTTATTTTTTAAAGAGAGTACCTGAGCAAAACAATAATAGATGAACACATTTAAAGGGACTGGGTTGCCGCATCAGAGGACGCTTTCAAAGGGCTTATACAGGGGTGCCATGTCGTATGCATGCTGTGTGCTCTGTAGCTTTTATGTTCATGTTTAATACTGCACAGGGAAAAAAAAACAATGCTCGAATACTTCTCAAGCTTTCCTGCGTAAAAAGTGCACTCTTAAATTTGTTTTGCTTGATATTTACTGGTGCGATTTTATGATTGGGGGGGGGGGGGGGGGTGGGGTGTTGGTGTGCACTTTTGGGTATTATGGGGAGCTACATTATTTCAGTAATACCCTGCTCATGCATGATTTCACCTGGTTCTGAAACATGGCGCCGCCATATGCACATTCCCAAATTTGACGACATAGTAACTTTAAAGGGACTTAGTAACATTGTCCAAATCCTCAAAATAAAATTTTAATTCTAGTGGTTCCTTTATACCTTGTTGTATTCGTATTAACAATAAAATCATGGGACAGCTTTCGGTTTTTCAAATTTCCCTTTCATTACAAAGATATGTATGATTGAAGTATTCAGATAAGAAAATCTCCGGGCGAGATTTTCATCCCTGTACAAAGTGAATGCAGTGAGTTGGTGAATATCACCCAATATCACTTTGCATTTTCGCTCATTACTTGGCCATACATTGTCCATTTGACTTGAAATTTTCACACAATACCCTGTGGACATATGAGATAACAACAATATACATTGCATCAACCATTCATCAGTTTTTGCACATCTCAACAAAGTTACTAGATCCCTTTAAAACTGAATTGCTTTCCAGATATTTCAGATCTCAAGGACTGGTTTTATAGCTGACTTGTCAGTATAAATCATTGAATTTTAATACTTGCATCAACTTCATTTACTAGTATTATTTTAAAGAAATTCACAAGCTCTCTCTGTTTCGCGTATAGCACCAGAAGTGATGAATGTTACTGACTCTGCTCACTGCAGAATTCCCCCGTGTTCACACACAAAATTTTCAGCCCTTAATCATGACTAAAGAATCAGCAGCTGACTATAGAATCAGCTTCTCATTAAAAATTCCTGTGTCTGAACGCTTACTAACGAAACGACGTATCGCTAGTGATGACTAGCGATACGCTGGTTTTATCGTCGTTTCGTACGAGAGCTGACTATAGAATCACGCTTATTCCGTGTGTGAACAACCGTAACTCGCTAATCATGACTAAGTGGGCGTGGCTTAATGCGAACGTTCGCTCGCACAGCTGCAGCGAGACAGCGCAGACAGAAAAAAATGACAACACACTGCGCAGTAGCAAACTGCGCACTTATACGATGTTCGGGGGGTTCGGCACCACCTGGAAAACAGATGTTGTTCGGTATATGCTCTGTGCGTGTGAACATATACCAGGTTTGATTTAATCATCACTAGCGAAACGTCGTATTGCTAGTGATAATTCTATAGAGATGATTAAGGGATGAAAAATTTTGTGTGTGAACACAGGGTTCAATCGCCTTTCTGATAAGTGTGAGTTGACATTCATCTCTCCTTGGTTGATTGATTACTTTCCAGACATTTCATGGCTTTCTTGCTTGTGTGAAATTTTGTATAACACATACATGTATGTGATATATGCCACTGATTTTGTTCATTTGGTTAATTTTCTTTAACTATTTGAGAAATTTCAGCGCACTCTTTTTCTTTAAATGTGACTATAATTCACTGTATTTGATCACTTTTTGACAGGAATATGTCTGAATAATTGGTGGCTTTACTCGCATTGCTTGCTTTTTATCATTTTTTTCTAACCATCAGGCCAGAATATTTCTGAATAATTAGTGGCTGTGCTCCAATTGCTTCATGTTTATTTTATGATCAAAATTTCAGACCCTTCTTCTTTCCTACATGTAGGTTGTTCAATTGATTATTGCTATATTCCATAGACTACAGCGAAGTATTTTCGATTAAGATGTGAATATTATTCGCTGTATTTGCTCAGCATTGAGCCAGATTGCGTCTGAATAATGTCTTGTTTTGCTTTTATACATCCGCATATTTCTTTCTTTCTTCAAATTTCAGACGCTCTTGTTTTAGATGTGCATGTACATAAATTCACTTCATTTGCTCAGCGTACATTAGAGCCAGTATGAATCTGAAAAATGCTTTACATTAGTTCATTTCGTACTATTTAAAAATCAATTTCAGACTGCTCTGTCTTCAGATGTCAGCTAACACTGAATTTACTCAGTGTACAGCCAGTATACATCTGAATAATAACTGCACTTGCTCACATTGCTTTTAAACCCAGCATTTGTAGAATTCACTTGTCTTAAAACGTGAATATAATTCACTGAATTCACTCGGCTCTAAAGCGGAGGGCCAGAATACATGTGACCTTTCTATCCCCTGCATAAATACCGCCAGACAAGGAGATCAATATTCCAGATAGATACTTTTCACGGAGATGGAGGTTGGAGCACTGAGAGCCCGAGATGGATGAAGTGGGTGGGAAGAAAAAGAAAAAGAAGGAAAAAAAGGCACATTTTTGAAAAAAGAAAGAAGTAGATGGAAAAAAAAAAATTAAGAAAAACAAAAAATCGGCACAGATTTTCAAGGAGAAGAATCATTATAATAATACTATATTTGATTTATAATAGCGTCTAATAATAAATTAATCTCTAGG
Organism: Echinarachnius parma; assembly: GCA_037951105.1. Classification (NCBI taxonomy): domain Eukaryota; kingdom Metazoa; phylum Echinodermata; class Echinoidea; order Clypeasteroida; family Echinarachniidae; genus Echinarachnius; species Echinarachnius parma. The sequence goes on along the minus strand of JBAMJV010008982.1, from coordinate 33,572 downwards.
TGTCTTACAAAATTATACAGAATAAACTTAAATGCATCTTAAATTGTTCACAATTACACTTTGACATGATTATTAAAGAAGAAGAGTAAGACATTTGTAGTGGGGTTGAAAAATAGAAAGAAAAGAAAGACATGGGCAAGGGAAAAAAGAAAATAAAGAATGTGACGCTTGAAATAAAATTAAAAGATGGGCAGGAATCTGGAGATATGAAAAGGGAGGACATTGTGTACATGTAATGCCTCCTACTGATAATTTGACCTTTAGTGAATTATGCAATGCTCGTTACCGTGTGTCTTAGGGGTTAATTTGCCCTGATCCATTCTGCGCCTGTGTTTTTTCTTGGCTGTCATGGTTAGTCAGCGATGATTCTAGGCTCTTCACGATTTTCCACCCCCACTCTTTGCCTACTCTTTGCCCGTGAACTCTGAATAAATAGAGTGCCGCTCAACTGTCAGCGCTCTAGGCAGCATTTCACGATTCATCTCACAGAACGGAGTAGCTGCGGCAAGGTCAATGGATTTAATGTTTCATACTTGTCTTATTCACTGCCTAACTGGTATGTTATGTTTATAGAGACTTTGATATAATTGTGACATTTAAATGGGCCTCTATGAAAACGGCTCTGACAAGGGTGTATAGCCTATATATACTTATCAAGATATTTTATTTTAATATAACATGCATACATGTATATCTACAAAATCCAGCCCAAGTTCCTGTTTGGGAAGGATCATTCCTGAACAGATTAAAGACTGCACTTTCTTGAATTTTTTCACCAAGGGTACATTTTAGCTGAATGGTAGTATGTAAACTATTATGGATCTGTCACAGGAATATTACATCGTAAGTAATTCTCATACTTTTTTCAAGTATATATTCATGTCATTTTAAAAATCTAGATTAGCTGAACATATTAGCTGGGATAATTACTTTTCTAGACACCCTGCATATCGCCTTGATTTCACAAATTTGTCTTGACAAGAAATGATTACCGAGCACTCCAGCCAATCCTGTATGTCATCATTGATATATTTGCAATCTTCTATATTAAACAGGATCTAGGTGTATGCTAGAAAGGAGTTACGATTCTTTGAGTGCCATCCCGTACTTTAAATCCTTAGCGTACACACAAGCTATCACTTGCTTTCAAATGAGATTCGTAAGGAATAACATTTTTCTCTCGTAGTTGGCCAGAAAAAAAAAAAAAAAAACGTTTGTTGTCCGACTGGGCAACTAAACTAGACCGTTTTTAAAACTTTACTTGTCCGACATAAGCTTTTTCTGACAGGTTTTCTTTTTGGGGAAATAACCAGCATATTACAGCAATGGAAATGGGGGTTCTTTGCTTTAGAGTGTTATGTATACCAAAGGAAAAACCCAGTTTGTCTGCCATTTAGGGGCATTATGTGAATGGGAAAGGTGATTATGCAAATGAAGCTCAAATTGCATGTTTCGTGGGAAGATGCCAGAGCGTTCTAGAAAGTGAGAGTTCAGCCATTATGTGGAAGCATCTATTTATAGATGGGGTGTATACGGAGTGTGATGACACTAACATTGCAGATACTAATGAGTCATAATGCTCTAAGACACATGTGATTTTGTAAAATAAGGTAAAACTTAGTATCCAGGGAGGTTTTTATGACTTTAAATTAGAATACAAATATTATCGCCTTTGTGTTATAAAAATTGTTACATTAATTTTTGCATCTGTACAGTTATTTTGTATTCAAGAAATCTTAAAGATACACATTTAGTAATTGTTGATTTTTTAAAGGCAGAAGGAAGTACAGGCCATGGAGTTCTTGAAATGCAAAGGTTAGGTTTCTACTTTTCAGGGAAAGGCATGAATGCAAACATATTTTCACTTCATTTGTATCATTGATGTTTTTTGTTTGTATAATATTGCACTGATACATGCAACTTTGTCAACAATCTCATCTTGAATCAACTTTAAGAGTCTTGACTTAATAACAGATGAAATGTGGCAATAAATGCACATCTCTGGACAAAGGTCAGATTTGTTATTGTTTAAAAGATGTATCGTGCTTTCGCTTCAGATTGTCAATTCATTCATTTATTTACGTTCCTTGCAGTCCGGAGAATACTTAACGATGACAATCTGGCCAGTTGGCTCGCATGACATCAACTTCAACTGCAATATGGTCAATACAGAAAACATGCAGCCAAATTGCACATGTGTGTATGCAAAGGTTAGATTGCTCATAACCAGGGAGGTGTTATTGTTGGGTCTACAAAAAAGGAAAAACAGAATGATTCCATTTACTTTGTTAACATGTACATCCATAGTTAGCTTACATCAAGTCAACTTTCAAGTTCAGTACAGTCTAGTCAGACCAATACTTTTCTATATATCCTTGGTCGGACTTATATATCAGAAGCCTGTAAAGGTCAGATTTCTAATAACGAGGGAGGTGTTATTGTTGGTCTGGCGGAGTGGCTGCCAAGACCAAGTGTTCCATGATTGAATAGGTTGGGATTTATTACCCCAATCTCACCTGTACTGATCAAGTGTGCTTGCTAGTTGCTTGGTCCCGCAGGCAAAATTGACAAGAAGATGGATGAGAAAGTGGAAGAAGACAAATTGGGGAAGAGAGAAAGAGGAAGAGTGTTGAAGCAGAGCTTGCCCGGGGCAAGTAACAATGATGTATTGTAGGGCAAGTCAAATTTCATAATTTTGTGTAATGGTTCCCCGATTGGGCAAACAAATTTTTGGTCAACTAGAGGAGAAAAATTGAATCCCTTACGAGTATATCTCATCAAGAAGTATAGCTGGCAAGTAAATCGGGGAAGTCAAATCTGAAGATAGTGTGGAGGCTTGGTTGAGGATCAGTTAGCTGTTTGTGGGGAATATTTATATAAAAAAAGGAAAGGATTGGAAGAGAGAGATTGAAAGAGGGGGGGGGGGGGGGGGGGGGGGGAGGTGGAATAGAGATGTGAGAATACATGTAGGATCAGGAGAGCTAGGAAGATAAAGATACACACTGTGTAAATCGATCCTGTTTACAAGTTTTGTGCAGCCAGTATTATTTACAGTGTAGGCTCCTCTATTCAATATGTTGTCTTTGCAAGTCTGATGGATTGTTAGTTTCATTGGGATCATGTTATCACATCACTCACAATTTCTTAAACGCTTCTTTGATAATTTGACCATGGATAGTACTACTATCTATGGTTTGACCGTAGCCCGTGGTTTGACACATGACTGATTAAGTGTCACTATCTGCTTCTAAGCCTAAGGGTTTTTGTTTGGCCATATTCCTTCCAAGACAAATATGCCTCACATCACTGGCTTTCTTTAATAGCCATATCCGATTTAGTACTTGGGTGATTGTTCAACCCCATGAATCTGCATCCATTTCCTGTTTTGTATTTAACTCTTTGATTTCCAGGGATTTTACATCTCTATAATGATACTTCAGAGTCTATGGCATTTGTGTGTATTGTTTGTGCAGATCTGCAATTCTGGCACTCAAGGAGTTAATGGCAATTGTTTGTGCTATATCCGTAAAACAAGACAAACCCTACAATCTGCACAGGGGAAAATGAATAGAATATCTTAAATTTCTGATGACTAAACCAACTGCAGACTATCAAAATACATTCTCAAAACAAACCTTGAAATGGAAAATGAAACTGGTAACTTTATTAGGCCTTCAATTCTAGTAGGCATTAGAACTGCATTACCAGTGTTTATGAAACTAGGTACAATGTAGCAGTGAAAAGGAAACGTGAATTGTGCTTGTAGCTCTTGTAGCTTTGACTTGTTGTATCGATGGGACTCAAATGACTGAAAGTTTTTTTTTTCAAGGGATCTAGTAACTTTGTTAACATTCATGTGAAAAAAAGGATGAAGGGTTGATGAAATGTGTATTTTTTGTGATATGATATGTCCATTGAGTGATGTATGAGCCCCCTAAAATCATAAAAGAACCCCTAAAATCATAAAAGAACCCCTGCAAAACAAATTTCACAGTAAATGTACTATTTTCAGGCGAGCTTGAAAAGTAGCCCCCCCCCCCCCCCCCCTCCCTAAAAAACCATCAAACAAAGAAAAGAAAAAAAAGGAAAGATTTGTTTTCCCCTTTTCAGAATCTTAAAACCTGTGGTGCAATTCATGTTGAGATGTCCATTGAGGGATGGAGATGTCCTAGCTATTATCAAAGTATGGACTATGGATGCAGAATAAAAACAACAACAATGAAACAGAGAAGTGAAATAGTGAACTGTTGCCCCATCGGCTTTGACCTCTGACCTGTGGAATCTAGTCCGTATGTGTGTGTAGAGCTCATAATGCTATATCCTCATGCCCATGGGAGATCCTGTGGAATGTGGTATACACCCTAGAGCTAATTGTGCGTGCATGTATGAACTGAACTTGAGACAGGACCACTTAGGGCAGCAGAACTTGAGCGGAATCATACACTGAGCTGAAGCTGCCTACACAAATATTGACCTTGCGGAGTATGGTTGATGCATACCATGTATGTTGTACAGTTGTAATGCAAACAGTGATCATGTATCCGTGATTAATCCACATTAATGAATTGTGCAAGCGTTTATTTTGACTTATTAATCAGTAATTGTATGTGCATTTCCGAACGGAAATCCGGATGGGCCACTTAGGGCAGGGGAACTTGAGTGAAATCACACACTGAGACTGGCAACAACAATATTGACCTTGTGGACTGTGGAATATGGTTGATGCCTATGTATGTTGTAGAGTTGTAATTATGCAAACAGTGATCATGTATCTGTGATTAATCCATAAATCCATAAATCAGTAATTGTGTGCGCATTTCTGAACTGAAAAACCGGATTGGCCACTAGTCTTAGGGCAGGGAACTTAAGTGAAATCACACACTGAGACTGGCAACACAAATATTAACCTTGTGGACTGTGGAATATGGTTGATGCCTGTGTACAGCATACTGAATTCAGGACTGGATGGAATCAATATCATACTTTCCCGATCTTTGGATTTAAGACTTGGATGTACCATAACCCTACCAACAATAACATGAAGTTTGGGCAATGTTGTACATTCTCCCTCTGGTACATCATATGTAAGTATTGTATTCAGTGAAGTGTGCAAGCTATTATTTAGGACTAGTGAATGTAAGGTCAAGGATATAAGAAGTGGATGCCATCAATTACTTTTTAGTTTATCATAGACTCATTAGCTTGTTTATAGCTCAAGATACTTTCTTGAACATTGGATAAAACGTTGATGCATGCCATTCAATACATTCTGACTGAGCATCTAAATCACTTGACATTTAGATATGATACTTCATTAAACCATTAAATTAGTATAACATTAATTTTGGTAAGTTATCTTGAATGAGGAAACAGCAGGGAGGTGAAACTGAAAGTTTGTTGTACAATTATCAATAGCAGTAACCAGGAAAATGCAAGTTTGAGAGTGATTAAACATGAGAGTGTGAATATCGTGTGGATACTGGATATAATGTGCACAGTATGCAAAGAAATGTGTGCATAGTCTCAGCGGTACTTGAGTATATTAAGCACAGTGGAATTGTGTCATTTAATGTGACTATTTGATGTTAATTGTAAGCCTGCGGATAATATTTTACCAACATTGTGTGTTGTAATTACTTGTGGACCATCTAAGACCTCTTGTCTACCGGTAATTAGTAATAAAGTGATCCATTGTAATTAACATGTCATCAATTTCCATTAGTTTTCACTAGGTAAACAGTGTTTTTTTTTTAATGAAACTACCACACATCATTCGGAAGTATCTAATAAATTGTCAGTCATAACAATAAATTGGTATGACTGAATTCTCAAATACCACTAATGGAAAATATATGTATGAAGTTAATGGATGATCACTTTAATTCTTCAATCAGATTCCGGGCCATTGGATCAAGATCATCAACACTTTTTTGTAAGATTTTTATCAGCACTTTCAGTACATTTGACAGGATGATTTTTGACATTTCCATTTATGAAGAGCATCTTCCTGAGGAGCATTCCTTCCAAGAGGCTCATGGGCATTGAGAAGATCGTTCACATATAGCTAGCTTGTAATTGAAGTAGAAACTGATATTTGCCTCGAGTTAAACAAGAAATCCACTCGTGAGAACTGGGTAATGGGGTCAGAATAAACAGGACATGAATGAATTGAAAATGGTGTCAACTGTTGTACTATATGTGACCGGCTATAGCAAAACCCGGCACTTGTCGGTAATTTGAAGAAATGGGCATTTTAAGTTCACAAAATGTGTGTAAAAGACCTATGATTGCAATTTTGAAACAATCATATCATCACCAATTATTGACCAATTTGTTGGAACAAAGCATCAAATGAAAGCTTGTGATTAGGCCTTGGTAACCAGGGTAGGAAATATACGGGGGGCTGAGGGCAATTTTGCCCCCTAATTTCCAAATTAGCCCCCTAAATTCAATAGGTAGCCCCTACAATTACCATAGGGTATTATGTGAAATATTTTGTGATATCCATCAGATTGAAAAAGTAGCCCCGTAAAATACAAAATTAATTCCTGCATTGTTTGTAACAGTAATGGTATGAAAATCTACATTTTGATTTTTACAGACAAGTGCCGGTTTTTGCTATAGCCGGTCACATATATTGTTACATCTTTTTTTGAATCAACCAAATTCACCAAATCATTTGCAGTTTCATGATTTCTCTTGTGCCTCCCTCTTTTCCTCTTGGTAGCTCACTATTTAACAGAAAATAGGTTTGTCAATACCTTGTTCAACTACCATTCCTTGATTGTATTTAACATTTATTTTTAGGAAAAACTTCTTGAAAATCATCCTACATCCTGTTTTCTAAGATGGAGAGATTTATGCTAGAACTTTAAGGGGCCATTTTTGCAGACTCTCTCAAATCTAATTTTTTTCTTCTCATTAACTAGATATTGGTATGAAAATACTGCACGTGTGAAATTTTCAATCGAACATCCATGGGAAACCTTTGTTTTAGGAAAGAAAATTCTACCCTCCTTTTAATTCACATGCCTATGATGCATCCAATAACATGTTTGCAGCGCATAATTCATCCATTATTCCCCAAATAATGAAGATATTATGCGGTTAGATTTACACAGAAGATAGGAACTGCCATACCATAGCATTTGTATCATCCTCATGTTTTTAAAATATTTTTTAGCACACAAATATATGATTAAGCCCTTTAAAAGAACATGTATTATGTTGACATTTCAGGACAGGAAGCAGAGATGACATACAAACATGAGCACATGTTTGAGGTCACTACTGTATGTCTGTCTGACTGTCTTCCAGATGTGTTGAAGTCATTATTTTGTAAACGTCAGATATGCACACCAAGCCTTCACACTTACCGTATTTGCCGGTGTATAAACCGCACCTTTGTATTAACCGCACCCCCAACTTTTGGTTGTCATTGAAGGGGAAAAAACATTTTCTAGATGATAAAACTGTGCTGGGAATCATTGCAACATAATCAAACTATATACAAATTCCATGCTTTCCCCAAAACAACACAAGCCACACACTTGATTCTGATTTGGAGCATAATTCATAACAGAAAAGCCTATCAAGCTTTTTATTCCACATGAACTGATTTATAGCCATATGTGGTATTTTCATGAAATATGTTTAACTCTATCTCTGTGTACTAACCGCTCCCCCCTTTTTGCAAGTTCTTCTGTGTTGAAAAACGTGCGGTTAATACACCAGCAAATACGGTATATTCTTCCTCTTTGCCCGTTCTGGTAAAATCATTCATTTCCAAATGTTGTTTGCCCGAACAGAAAATTCACTTGCCTGAAAAAAACAACCCAATGGTGTAGTACAAAAGAAAAAAATTGTTGTGGTAGGTAGCTCATTCTCCTTGGCAAATTTCTTGCCTGTTTCTCTAGAGATAAACATTTACATACATGTAAAGGAATCATAATTTTCTCTCGTAATTGAACAGAAATGTTAGTTGCCCAACCGCACAACTATACTAGACCATTTATGAAATTTTACTTGCCCAACATCAATATTTACTTGCCACAGGCAATCGGGTGTCAAGCCCTAGCACACAGTACGGCCTCCATGTCTTTAGGACCAGTGGAATTGTGCGTATTCGCAAGACATGCACAACTTATGTTTGAAATACTTCAGAATGCTCTCACCAATGCAATAAACATTTAAAAACTAGATGGATCTTCGATTGCGCGCAATCGAAAATTATGCCTCCGCTATCACGCGATTTTAATATCAAGCCCAAATTAACATGCACTGATTTAATTTTTAAAAATATTTTTCATATATTTTGAGTCCTGTGACCTTGACCATATGACCCTAATCTTTGATGGCTCCCTAAAAAACATTCAGGTACCAAGTTTGATTGAAATCTGACATTTAGTTCTTGAGATTTTGGCATTACAAGCTTTTTTGCATGCATAATGAGTCCCGTGAACTTGACCTCAATCTCATGACCCCAACATTTTATGGCTACTTTAACTCTTTATGATACATTCAGGTACCGAGTTTGATTGAAATCTGACATTCAGTTCTTGAAATTTTGCCAATGTTACAAGCCATTTTCGCATACATATTGAGTCCTGTGACCTTGACCTTTGACCGCATGACCCCCCAAATCTAATCAGATCAGTGGCACCCCGATATGTACACTCATACCAAGTTTGAAATTGATCCGTCAACCGGTTCTTGAGATATTGCAAGAACGAGGCTTTTTTACACATACATTGAGTACTGTGACCTTGACCTTTGACCTCATGAACCCCAAAATCTAATCAGATCATTGCCACCCCAATATCTACACTAATACCAAGTTTGAATTTAATCCGTCAACCAGTTTTTGAGATATCGCGAGAACGAGGCATTTTTGTATATATATTGAGTCCTGTGACCTTGACCTTTGACCTCATGACCCCTAAAATCTAATCAGATCATTGTCACCCCAATATGTACACTCATACCAAGTTTGAAATTGATCCGTCAACTGGTTCTTGAGATATCGCGAGAACGAAAACGGGACGTACGTACGGACGGACGGACGGACGGACGGACGTACGTACGCTACTACTAACAACAGTATGCTTGTGAGACTTTTGTCTTGTGTGTCTAAAAATGTGGGTGTCTTGTGTGTCTTTTCATTTTTTCCTTTTAAAGACTATTTCTGTGTCTTAATTCCCAACTTCCTGTGTGTTTGTCTAAAATTTAATAAAGATATATCTTGTGTGTTTCTTTCATGATGTGTTCATATATATGTGTTCATCTAAAAGAGCGGACATGATGAGACACATTTTTCTGCATCATTTCACACAACAGATTTGGGTACAAATGCGGTAATTTTCGGGGTAGATGATAATATCTTTCAGGCACACAAGCATTAATTTTCTGGACATGGGAAAGCTTTAATAAAAATATTCTGACTCACAAGACTTAATTTTTGTGACTTGGACAGGCTTAGATAGAAATGTCTTTCTGCCACACAAAACTTGATTTTCATGACTTGGACAGTCGTAGAAGATAATGTCCTGTCACACAAGACATGGTTTTCTAATTTACTTGGACAGGGGTACATAATGTCTTTTGGCCACACAAGATTTGTTTTGTTTTTTTCAACACACAAGACTTGATTTTCTGGACTTGGACAGGGGGAGAGAATGTCTTGTTGGCCCACAAGACTTGATTTTCTGGACTTGGACAGGGGGAGACAATGTCTTGTTGGCACACAAGACTTGATTTTTTTTACTTGGACAGGGGGAGACAATGTCTTGTGGGCACACAAGACTTGATTTTCTGGACTTGGACAGGGGGAGACAATGTCTTGTTGGCACACAAGACTTGATTTTCTGGACTTGGACAGGGGGAGACAATGTCTTGTTGGCACACAAGACTTGATTTTCGGGACTTGGACAGGGGGAGACAATGTCTTGTTGGCACACAAGACTTGATTTTCTGGACTTGGACAGGGGGAGACAATGTCTTGTTGGCACACAAGACTTGATTTTCAGGACTTGGACAGGGGGAGACAATGTCTTGTTGGCACACAAGACTTGATTTTCTGGACTTGGACAGGGGGAGACAATGTCTTGTTGGCACACAAGACTTGATTTTCTGGACTTGGACAGGGGGAGACAATGTCTTGTTGGCACACAAGACTTGATTTTCTGGACTTGGACAGGGGGAGACAATGTCTTGTTGGCACACAAGACTTGATTTTCTGGACTTGGACAGGGGGAGACAATGTCTTGTTGGCACACAAGACTTGATTTTCAGGACTTGGACAGGGGGAGACAATGTCTTGTTGGCACACAAGACTTGATTTTCTGGACTTGGACAGGGGGAGACAATGTCTTGTTGGCACACAAGACTTGATTTTCTGGACTTGGACAGGGGGAGACAATGTCTTGTTGGCACACAAGACTTGATTTTCTGGACTTGGACAGGGGGAGACAATGTCTTGTTGGCACACAAGACTTGATTTTCTGGACTTGGACAGGGGGAGACAATGTCTAGTTGGCACACAAGACTTGATTTTCTGGACTTGGACAGGGGGAGACAATGTCTTGTGGGCACAGAAGACTTGATTTTCTGGACTTGGACAGGGGTACATAATGTAATTTTGGCACATAAGACTTGATTTTCTGGACTTGGACAGGTGGAGACAATGTCTTGTGGGCACACAAGACTTGATTTTCTTAACTTGGACATGGGTACATAATGTATTTCTGGCACGTAAGACTTGATTTTCTGGACTTGGACAGGGGGAGACAATGTCTTGTTGGCACACAAGACTTGATTTTATTGACTTGGACAGGGGTACATAATGTAATTTTGGCACATAGACTTGATTTTCTGGACTTGGACAGGGGGAGACAATGTCATGTGGTCACACAAGACTTGATTTTCTTAAATTGGACAGGGGTACATAATGTATTTCTGGCACACAAGACTTGATTTTCTTGACTTGGACAGGGGGAGAGAATGTCTTGTTGGCACACAAGACTTGATTTTCTGGACTTGGACAGGGGGAGACAATGTCTTGTTGGCACACAAGACTTGATTTTCTTGACTTGGACAGGGGGAGACAATGTCTTGTGGGCACAGAAGACTTGATTTTCTTGACTTGGACAGGGGTACATAATGTAATTTTGGCACACAAGACTTGATTTTCTGGACTTGGACAGGGGGAGACAATGTCTTGTTGGCACACAAGACTTGATTTTCTGGACTTGGACAGGGGGAGACAATGTCTTGTTGGCACACAAGACTTGATTTTCTGGACTTGGACAGGGGGAGACAATGTCTTGTTGGCACACAAGACTTGATTTTCTGGACTTGGACAGGGGGAGACAATGTCTAGTTGGCACACAAGACTTGATTTTCTGGACTTGGACAGGGGGAGACAATGTCTTGTGGGCACAGAAGACTTGATTTTCTGGACTTGGACAGGGGTACATAATGTAATTTTGGCACATAAGACTTGATTTTCTGGACTTGGACAGGTGGAGACAATGTCTTGTGGGCACACAAGACTTGATTTTCTTAACTTGGACATGGGTACATAATGTATTTCTGGCACGTAAGACTTGATTTTCTGGACTTGGACAGGGGGAGACAATGTCTTGTTGGCACACAAGACTTGATTTTATTGACTTGGACAGGGGTACATAATGTAATTTTGGCACATAGACTTGATTTTCTGGACTTGGACAGGGGGAGACAATGTCATGTGGTCACACAAGACTTGATTTTCTTAAATTGGACAGGGGTACATAATGTATTTCTGGCACACAAGACTTGATTTTCTTGACTTGGACAGGGGGAGAGAATGTCTTGTTGGCACACAAGACTTGATTTTCTGGACTTGGACAGGGGGAGACAATGTCTTGTTGGCACACAAGACTTGATTTTCTTGACTTGGACAGGGGGAGACAATGTCTTGTGGGCACAGAAGACTTGATTTTCTTGACTTGGACAGGGGTACATAATGTAATTTTGGCACATAAGACTTGATTTTCTGGACTTGGAAAGGGGGAAACAATGTCTTGTTGGCACACAAGACTTGATTTTCTTGACTTGGACAGGGGGAGACAATGTCTTGTGGGCACACAAGACTTGATTTTCTGGACTTGGACAGGGGGAGACAGTGTCTTTTTGGCACACAAGACTTGATTTTCTGGACTTGGACAGGGGGAGACAATGTCTTGTTGGCACACAAGACTTGATTTTCTGGACTTGGACAGGGGGAGACAATGTCTTGTTGGCACACAAGACTTGATTTTCTGGACTTGGACAGGGGGAGACAATGTCTTGTTGGCACACAAGACTTGAATTTCTTGACTTGGACAGGGGGAGACAATGTCTTGTGGGCACAGAAGACTTAATATTCTTGACTTGGACAGGGGTACATAATGTAATTTTGGCACATAAGACTTGATTTTCTGGACTTGGACAGGGGAAGACAATGTCTTGTGGGCACACAAGACTTGATTTTCTTAACTTGGACAGGGGTATATAATGTATTTCTGGCCCATGAGACTTGATTTTCTGGACTTGGACAGGGGAGACAATGTCTTGTTGGCACACAAGACTTGATTTTATTGACTTGGACAGGGGTACATAATGTAATTTTGGCACATGTCTTGTTGGCACAAGACTTGATTTTATTGCTTTGGACAGGGGTACATAATGTAATTTTGGCACACAAGACTTGATTTTCTGGACTTGGACAGGGGGAGACAATGTCATGTTGGCACACAAGACTTGATTTTCTTAACTTGGACAGGGGTATATAATGTATTTCTGGCACACAAGACTTGATTTTCTTGACTTGGACAGGGGGAGAGAATGTCTTGTTGGCACACAAGACTTGATTTTCTTGACTTGGACAGGGGGAGACAATGTCTTGTGGGCACAGAAGACTTGATTTTCTTGACTTGGACAGGGGTACATAATGTAATTTTGGCACATAAGACTTGATTTTCTGGACTTGGACAGGGGGAAACAATGTCTTGTTGGCACACAAGACTTGATTTTCTTGACTTGGACAGGGGGAGACAATGTCTTGTGGGCACACAAGACTTGATTTTCTGGACTTGGACAGGGGGAGACAATGTCTTGTTGGCACACAAGACTTGATTTTCTGGACTTGGACACGGGGAGACAATGTCTTGTTGGCACACAAGACTTGATTTTCTGGACTTGGACAGGGGGAGACAATGTCTTGTTGGCACACAAGACTTGATTTTCTGGACTTGGACAGGGGGAGACAATGTCTTGTTGGCACACAAGACTTGATTTTATTGACTTGGACAGGGGTACATAATGTAATTTTGGCACATAGACTTGATTTTCTGGACTTGGACAGGGGGAGACAATGTCATGTGGTCACACAAGACTTGATTTTCTTAAATTGGACAGGGGTACATAATGTATTTCTGGCACACAAGACTTGATTTTCTTGACTTGGACAGGGGGAGAGAATGTCTTGTTGGCACACAAGACTTGATTTTCTGGACTTGGACAGGGGGAGACAATGTCTTGTTGGCACACAAGACTTGATTTTCTTGACTTGGACAGGGGGAGACAATGTCTTGTGGGCACAGAAGACTTGATTTTCTTGACTTGGACAGGGGTACATAATGTAATTTTGGCACATAAGACTTGATTTTCTGGACTTGGAAAGGGGGAAACAATGTCTTGTTGGCACACAAGACTTGATTTTCTTGACTTGGACAGGGGGAGACAATGTCTTGTGGGCACACAAGACTTGATTTTCTGGACTTGGACAGGGGGAGACAATGTCTTGTTGGCACACAAGACTTGATTTTCTGGACTTGGACAGGGGGAGACAATGTCTTGTTGGCACACAAGACTTGATTTTCTGGACTTGGACAGGGGGAGACAATGTCTTGTTGGCACACAAGACTTGATTTTCTGGACTTGGACAGGGGGAGACAATGTCTTGTTGGCACACAAGACTTGAATTTCTTGACTTGGACAGGGGGAGACAATGTCTTGTGGGCACAGAAGACTTGATTTTCTTGACTTGGACAGGGGTACATAATGTAATTTTGGCACATAAGACTTGATTTTCTGGACTTGGACAGGGGAAGACAATGTCTTGTGGGCACACAAGACTTGATTTTCTTAACTTGGACAGGGGTATATAATGTATTTCTGGCCCATAAGACTTGATTTTCTGGACTTGGACAGGGGAGACAATGTCTTGTTGGCACACAAGACTTGATTTTATTGACTTGGACAGGGGTACATAATGTAATTTTGGCACATGTCTTGTTGGCACACAAGACTTGATTTTATTGCTTTGGACAGGGGTACATAATGTAATTTTGGCACACAAGACTTGATTTTCTGGACTTGGACAGGGGGAGACAATGTCTTGTTGGCACACAAGACTTGATTTTCTGGACTTGGACAGGGGGAGACAATGTCTTGTTGGCACACAAGACTTGATTTTCAGGACTTGGACAGGGGGAGACAATGTCTTGTTGGCACACAAGACTTGATTTTCTGGACTTGGACAGGGGGAGACAATGTCTTGTTGGCACACAAGACTTGATTTTCTGGACTTGGACAGGGGGAGACAATGTCTTGTTGGCACACAAGACTTGATTTTCTGGACTTGGACAGGGGGAGACAATGTCTTGTTGGCACACAAGACTTGATTTTCTGGACTTGGACAGGGGGAGACAATGTCTTGTTGGCACACAAGACTTGATTTTCAGGACTTGGACAGGGGGAGACAATGTCTTGTTGGCACACAAGACTTGATTTTCTGGACTTGGACAGGGGGAGACAATGTCTTGTTGGCACACAAGACTTGATTTTCTGGACTTGGACAGGGGGAGACAATGTCTTGTTGGCACACAAGACTTGATTTTCTGGACTTGGACAGGGGGAGACAATGTCTTGTTGGCACACAAGACTTGATTTTCTGGACTTGGACAGGGGGAGACAATGTCTTGTTGGCACACAAGACTTGATTTTCAGGACTTGGACAGGGGGAGACAATGTCTTGTTGGCACACAAGACTTGATTTTCTGGACTTGGACAGGGGGAGACAATGTCTTGTTGGCACACAAGACTTGATTTTCTGGACTTGGACAGGGGGAGACAATGTCTTGTTGGCACACAAGACTTGATTTTCTGGACTTGGACAGGGGGAGACAATGTCTTGTTGGCACACAAGACTTGATTTTCTGGACTTGGACAGGGGGAGACAATGTCTTGTTGGCACACAAGACTTG
Organism: Echinarachnius parma; assembly: GCA_037951105.1. Classification (NCBI taxonomy): domain Eukaryota; kingdom Metazoa; phylum Echinodermata; class Echinoidea; order Clypeasteroida; family Echinarachniidae; genus Echinarachnius; species Echinarachnius parma. The sequence goes on along the minus strand of JBAMJV010008982.1, from coordinate 18,285 downwards.
ATTTTCTGGACTTGGACAGGGGGAGACAATGTCTTGTTGGCACACAAGACTTGATTTTCAGGACTTGGACAGGGGGAGACAATGTCTTGTTGGCACACAAGACTTGATTTTCTGGACTTGGACAGGGGGAGACAATGTCTTGTTGGCACACAAGACTTGATTTTCTGGACTTGGACAGGGGGAGACAATGTCTTGTTGGCACACAAGACTTGATTTTCTGGACTTGGACAGGGGGAGACAATGTCTTGTTGGCACACAAGACTTGATTTTCTGGACTTGGACAGGGGGAGACAATGTCTTGTTGGCACACAAGACTTGATTTTCAGGACTTGGACAGGGGGAGACAATGTCTTGTTGGCACACAAGACTTGATTTTCTGGACTTGGACAGGGGGAGACAATGTCTTGTTGGCACACAAGACTTGATTTTCTGGACTTGGACAGGGGGAGACAATGTCTTGTTGGCACACAAGACTTGATTTTCTGGACTTGGACAGGGGGAGACAATGTCTTGTTGGCACACAAGACTTGATTTTCTGGACTTGGACAGGGGGAGACAATGTCTAGTTGGCACACAAGACTTGATTTTCTGGACTTGGACAGGGGGAGACAATGTCTTGTGGGCACAGAAGACTTGATTTTCTGGACTTGGACAGGGGTACATAATGTAATTTTGGCACATAAGACTTGATTTTCTGGACTTGGACAGGTGGAGACAATGTCTTGTGGGCACACAAGACTTGATTTTCTTAACTTGGACATGGGTACATAATGTATTTCTGGCACACAAGACTTGATTTTCTTGACTTGGACAGGGGGAGAGAATGTCTTGTTGGCACACAAGACTTGATTTTCTGGACTTGGACAGGGGGAGACAATGTCTTGTTGGCACACAAGACTTGATTTTCTTGACTTGGACAGGGGGAGACAATGTCTTGTGGGCACAGAAGACTTGATTTTCTTGACTTGGACAGGGGTACATAATGTAATTTTGGCACATAAGACTTGATTTTCTGGACTTGGAAAGGGGGAAACAATGTCTTGTTGGCACACAAGACTTGATTTTCTTGACTTGGACAGGGGGAGACAATGTCTTGTGGGCACACAAGACTTGATTTTCTGGACTTGGACAGGGGGAGACAATGTCTTGTTGGCACACAAGACTTGATTTTCTGGACTTGGACAGGGGGAGACAATGTCTTGTTGGCACACAAGACTTGATTTTCTGGACTTGGACAGGGGGAGACAATGTCTTGTTGGCACACAAGACTTGATTTTCTGGACTTGGACAGGGGGAGACAATGTCTTGTTGGCACACAAGACTTGAATTTCTTGACTTGGACAGGGGGAGACAATGTCTTGTGGGCACAGAAGACTTGATTTTCTTGACTTGGACAGGGGTACATAATGTAATTTTGGCACATAAGACTTGATTTTCTGGACTTGGACAGGGGAAGACAATGTCTTGTGGGCACACAAGACTTGATTTTCTTAACTTGGACAGGGGTATATAATGTATTTCTGGCCCATAAGACTTGATTTTCTGGACTTGGACAGGGGAGACAATGTCTTGTTGGCACACAAGACTTGATTTTATTGACTTGGACAGGGGTACATAATGTAATTTTGGCACATGTCTTGTTGGCACACAAGACTTGATTTTATTGCTTTGGACAGGGGTACATAATGTAATTTTGGCACACAAGACTTGATTTTCGGGACTTGGACAGGGGGAGACAATGTCTTGTTGGCACACAAGACTTGATTTTCTGGACTTGGACAGGGGGAGACAATGTCTTGTTGGCACACAAGACTTGATTTTCAGGACTTGGACAGGGGGAGACAATGTCTTGTTGGCACACAAGACTTGATTTTCTGGACTTGGACAGGGGGAGACAATGTCTTGTTGGCACACAAGACTTGATTTTCTGGACTTGGACAGGGGGAGACAATGTCTTGTTGGCACACAAGACTTGATTTTCTGGACTTGGACAGGGGGAGACAATGTCTTGTTGGCACACAAGACTTGATTTTCTGGACTTGGACAGGGGGAGACAATGTCTTGTTGGCACACAAGACTTGATTTTCAGGACTTGGACAGGGGGAGACAATGTCTTGTTGGCACACAAGACTTGATTTTCTGGACTTGGACAGGGGGAGACAATGTCTTGTTGGCACACAAGACTTGATTTTCTGGACTTGGACAGGGGGAGACAATGTCTTGTTGGCACACAAGACTTGATTTTCTGGACTTGGACAGGGGGAGACAATGTCTTGTTGGCACACAAGACTTGATTTTCTGGACTTGGACAGGGGGAGACAATGTCTAGTTGGCACACAAGACTTGATTTTCTGGACTTGGACAGGGGGAGACAATGTCTTGTGGGCACAGAAGACTTGATTTTCTGGACTTGGACAGGGGTACATAATGTAATTTTGGCACATAGACTTGATTTTCTGGACTTGGACAGCGGGAGATAATGTCTTGTTGGCCCACAAGACTTGATTTTCTAAACTTGGACACAGGGAAATGTTATTGTCTTTGTGGCACACAAGACCTGATTTTCTTGACTTGGACTGGGCTGAATGTATTTGTGGCACACAAGACTTGATTTGCTTTACTTGGAGAAGGGAAGATAATGTTTTTCTGCTACACAAGACTTGATTTTATCGACTTGGACAGGGATAGATAGGATTGTATTTCTGGCACACAAGACATTCTTGACTTTGACAGGCATAGATGATGTATTTCTGACACAGAAGACTTGATTTGCATGACTCTGACTGGGATACATGTTGTCTTCCTGGCACACAAGAATTGATTTTCTTGACTTGGACAGGTTTAAATAATAATATCTTTCTGCCACACAAGACTTGACTTTCTGCACCAAAATTATGAACACAGGGCTGATTATTTTTCATTTATATACTCATCCAAATTAATGTAAAACACAAAACAAAAAAACTAGATCTTGAAAGTCACAGCAACATACTCCATCATCCTCGTAATTTTCATCGAGTAGCTCTCTGCATGGGGGCCTGGCTTTGTGTGACAGGTCAATGTAATGTGCAGTAGTGTGTATCCTTTACAAACACAAACACACACACACACACACAATTGCAGATGAGTCAGTGACATCATTAACAAATTAAGGTTTGGGAGCTGTGCGTGGCCAGCTATTGCAATGAAGTGCCATGTGCGCTCTGAAACTGATTTGGCAAGTTTTGTGTCACAAAAATTTAGAATTTGGTTCCTTTTCCTCTTTTTAAAACGGCAATTTTATGTTTTTGTTTGTTAATGGGTTGAGGAAAATACCCCGTTAATAGGGAAATCTCGCTATAACCGAGCTTGTTATTAACAGCATTTCTTTCCATTGAACAACATGTAAATGAAAACGGGACCGAGACAATCACCTCATTAAAAGCAGTTCCTCGTTATATACGAGCTTGTTATAACAGAGTTTCCCTGTATTTCTCAAGTTAAATTGAAAACAAAACAAAAACTCATCTCTGAAATAAAAACAACATTGCACTGGAAATGTGCATATTAGTGTTGGACGCTGTCTGCTACAGATATTAACAATCATGTGACGTCATCTCTTTTCTACTATGTTCAGCAGATTCAGCCCTTTTCGGAAGTATGTTTGTTTTATCAACTTTGAAAACAAAATTTTCACAACATGAAACATTTCAACATTGGAAAAATTTAAATTTATGATCAACAATGTTTCTTTTTTTTAGATTAAATGTTGTCAATTGGTAGTTTTATTGCTTCGCGCAGCTTGTTTAAGGGAAATGTATTGTAATCTAGCATAATTGACAGAAAAAAATAGAGTATATGTAATTTAAACCCAACTTGAAACTTTATTCTCAAAAGCTGTAATAGATCAATAACATATTCATTGCAAACTTCACACTTGAAAAGTAATGAACATTATGTAAAACATGAACATTAATTCTTCTCAGACATTTTGTAGAACTTAGAACTTTATATTCTTCAACATTAAACAGAAATGCAAATGTAATTCCATGCAAATCCATGTCCATTCTGCAGAAGACAAATTTCTATCATTCACTGTCAATTTTTTTTTTAGACTTTATACTTTCTTTGTGCAAGCATTCATGTGAATTGAATAAATTTTTACAAAACAATGAACTTTCTACAAGCCCTTTTTTCCACAAGTATTTCATGAATTCTACTGGTAGCAAACTTGTACAATCAGTGACGTGTACATTTAGGTAAAAATCTGTAAGTCCTTGTGTAGCCATAGAGACAGTCACTGGTGCTTGTCATATTCAAAAGAACAAATTATCAGAAAGCTACCAATTATTATTAGGAAACCTTAGTTATGTAACTATAGTAAAACATAGATAACTATGCCTACGATTTTGGTATTCTTTTCAAAAAGTTCTATGGAACCGTTTTTGTGATGTAAACACGCCATTAAATTTAAGGTCATTGGGGGGGAAGAAAATTTGTAACATTAAGTTTCAATTATTTGGATTTCTCAGTCCCAGAAAGAATTTTACAAAACTAACTCTTTATTACAAGGCAATGAATGACTGATTGAAAATATTGTTTATAGCATTTGATAGGATAGCACTTTATTTAACACTATAATCATCAATTTTCGTTCAGGTCTTTTCATTCTATGGCCATTTTTCCTAACACTTGTGATTTGGAAAATTTGCTATTTTAGCAATGGAAATCATACTGGACTGAAGAGATACATTCATCACTAAGCTCCCCATTGAACTGGATACTTATGAATGCGAAGGCTGTAATAAGCCCACAGAAGATGTATATAAAGAATGAATACTTCTTTGTCAGCATTTTATATAGACTATGGTACAGCCTTCACATTCCTAAGTAGCCAGTTCAATGGGGAGCTTAGTGATGAATGTAACTCTTCAGTCAAGTATAATTTCCATCGCAAAAGAAGCAGATTTTCCAAATCACAACTTTTCGGGAAAATGGCCATAGAATAAAAATGCCTAACAAAAATTGATGATCAATTTGTGTGAAATAAAACTTAAAGTGTTTTTCTATCAAATGCTATAAACAATAATTTCAATCAGTCATTTATAGCCTTGTAATAAACTTATTTTGGTAACAAGATTTTTGGAAACTCTCAAGTTTAGAATTACAAACAGACCAAACAAGGTGCATCCAGTTAATTTGAGCATCAAAAGTTGATCAGCCTCGAATTCTGACTGGTTAAAAGTTTGCTCAAGAGGTGTGCTTATGTATCAAAGTATCACATATAAACATGTACATTACATTTACATATATGAGTGATTTTATGTGAAGTGTACACTTTTTGAAAAGGTGACTTTTTGCTACCTTGGCAAATTTTAAACATTCACATTATTGTCTTGATGGCTTTGTTTGGAGGACCATTTCAACACTAAGAACTTATAATTTCATTAACAGTTCATTATTATTCCCAGAAATTTTCAGTATTTTTGTGCATTTTCAACAGAAAATGGTGTTTTATTCAACATTTTTAAGTTGACTGAGATGAACTAAATCCATCAAAATTCTCAAAATCACTTTGCTGATGAGTTTTCAAAGAGTCATTATGACTAAAAAAAAAAAAAAAGGTCATGTAACTCAGCAGCATTTTCATTTTTTTAAATTTCAGAGGCAAAGTCAAGTATAAGAAATCAAAAAGTGGATTCTCCATAATGTTCATTGCCCACAAATGGTGGAACTTTATACATTTAGTCACAAATATGAAATCAATACTTCCCCTATAACAGAGTTGTTGGACAGTTATTAGTAGGTGTTTTTTTTTTTTTTACCATACACGCTGTTTTGTCTTTGGGTAAATTGATTAAATTCATGAACTATGAAAAGATTCAAAATATCAGAATTCATTAAGAATTCATAAATCCACAACAAAATTCACTTCAAATGCAGAAATCCAACCAAATTTTCCAAATCACTTTGCTGATGAGTTTTCAAAGACAAGTCATGACAAAAACATACGTCACTCATTAACTATGAAGCATTTTATTTTAGAGGCAAAGTCAAGTACAGTCAACTCTGCATAAGTCGAATGTGTGGGGACCCAAAAAATAGCCCCAACTTAAGCAAAATTTGACTTATGAAAGGTCCAAAACAAAAGAAAACAAAGACTAGGGGCCAGGATTTGGCATTCAACTTAGGCGATTATTTGACTTATGTGACTTAGACTTATACAGAGTTAACTGTATTTCAGTTTATGCAGTTGAGATACCTGTTTACATATACCTGGAACTTTAAAAGCAGATACTCCATAATGTTCATTGGCAACAAGTGGTACAACTTGATAGATTTTGTCACAAATATGAACACAATTCTTCTACTATAACAGAGTTGTTGGACAGTTATAAGTATGTTTTTGTTTTACAAAACACACTCTTTTGTACATTGGGTAAATTGAAACTTTGAAATTCAATAACCAGGAAAAGATTCCAAATATCAAAAATCATTTAGAATTCACAAATCCACAACAAAATTCACTTCAAATGCAGAAATCCATCAAAATTCTCAAAATCACTTGCTGATGAGTTTTCAAAGACAAGTCATGACAAAAACATACATCATTAACTATGAAGCATTTTCATACTAGTATTTCAGAGGCAAAGTCAAGTATTTCAGTTTATGCGATTAAGATACCTGTTTACACCAGTGTTGTGTCCAAGGACCAGCAACCCGAGGCCAAGGACCAAGGACTTGACTCCGAGGCCAAGGCCAAGGACTTGGAAAATGTTCCGAGGCGAGGCCAAAGCCAAGGACTTGAAAATTTTCCGAGGCCAAGGCCAAGGACCAAGGACTTGCCTCCGAGGCCAAGGCCAAGGACCAAGGACCGACTTTCGGTCCTCGAGCCGGTCCTCGAGGCCAAGGACCGGCTCGAGGAGCACAACACTGGTTTACACATACCTGGAACTTTAAAAGCAGATTCTCCATAATGTTCATTGGCAACAAGTGGTACAACTTGAGAGATTTTGTCACAAATATGAACACAATTCTTCTACTATAACAGAGTTGTTGGACAGTTATAAGTATGTTTTTGTTTTGTAAACAAAACACACTCTTTTGTACATTGGGTAAATTGAAACTTTGAAATTCAATAACCAGGAAATGATTCCAAATTTCAAAAATCATTTAGAATTCACAAATCCACAACAAAATTCACTTCAAATGCAGAAATCCATCAAAATTCTCAAAATCACTTTGCTGATGAGTTTCACAGACAAGTCATGACAAAAACATACGTCATTAACTATGAAGCATTTTCATATTTCAGAGGCAAAGTCAAGCATTTCAGTTTATGCGATTAAGATACCTGTTTACACATACCTGGAACTTTAAAAGCAGATTATCCATAATGTTCATTGGCAACAAGTGGTGCAACTTGATAGGAAAAGATTCCAAATATCAAAAATCATTTAGAATTCACAAATCCACAACAAAATTCACTTCAAATGCAGAAATCCATCAAAATTCTCAAAATCACTTTGCTGATGAGTTTCACAGACAAGTCATGACAAAAACATACGTCATTAACTATGAAGCATTTTCATATTTCAGAGGCAAAGTCAAGCATTTCAGTTTATGCGATTAAGATACCTGTTTACACATACCTGGAACTTTAAAAGCAGATTATCCATAATGTTCATTGGCAACAAGTGGTGCAACTTGATAGATTTTGTCACAAATATGAACACAATTCTTCTACTATTTATAACAGAGTTGTTGGACAGCTATAATTATGTTTTTGTTATACAAAACACACTCTTTTGTACATTGGGTAAATTGAAACTTTGAAATTCAATAACCAGGAAAAGATTCCAAATATCAAAAATCATTTAGAATTCACAAATCCACAACAAAATTCACTTCAAATGCAGAAATCCATCAAAATTCTCAAAATCACTTTGCTGATGAGTTTCACAGACAAGTCATGACAAAAACATACGTCATTAACTATGAAGCATTTTCATATTTCAGAGGCAAAGTCAAGCATTTCAGTTTATGCGATTAAGATACCTGTTTACACATACCTGGAACTTTAAAAGCAGATTATCCATAATGTTCATTGGCAACAAGTGGTGCAACTTGATAGATTTTGTCACAAATATGAACACAATTCTTCTACTATTTATAACAGAGTTGTTGGACAGCTATAATTATGTTTTTGTTATACAAAACACACTCTTTTGTACATTGGGTAAATTGAAACTTTGAAATTCAATAACCAGGAAAAGATTCCAAATATCAAAAATCATTTAGAATTCACAAATCCACAACAAAATTCACTTCAAATGCAGAAATCCATCAAAATTCTCAAAATCACTTTGCTGATGAGTTTCACAGACAAGTCATGACAAAAACATACGTCATTAACTATGAAGCATTTTCATATTTCAGAGGCAAAGTCAAGCATTTCAGTTTATGCGATTAAGATACCTGTTTACACATACCTGGAACTTTAAAAGCAGATTATCCATAATGTTCATTGGCAACAAGTGGTGCAACTTGATAGATTTTGTCACAAATATGAACACAATTCTTCTACTATTTATAACAGAGTTGTTGGACAGCTATAATTATGTTTTTGTTATACAAAACACACTCTTTTGTACATTGGGTAAATTGAAACTTTGAAATTCAATAACCAGGAAAAGATTCCAAATATCAAAAATCATTTAGAATTCACAAATCCACAACAAAATTCACTTCAAATGCAGAAATCCATCAAAATTCTCAAAATCACTTTGCTGATGAGTTTCACAGACAAGTCATGACAAAAACATACGTCATTAACTATGAAGCATTTTCATATTTCAGAGGCAAAGTCAAGCATTTCAGTTTATGCGATTAAGATACCTGTTTACACATACCTGGAACTTTAAAAGCAGATTATCCATAATGTTCATTGGCAACAAGTGGTGCAACTTGATAGATTTTGTCACAAATATGAACACAATTCTTCTACTATTTATAACAGAGTTGTTGGACAGCTATAATTATGTTTTTGTTATACAAAACACACTCTTTTGTACATTGGGTAAATTGAAACTTTGAAATTCAATAACCAGGAAAAGATTCCAAATATCAAAAATCATTTAGAATTCACAAATCCACAACAAAATTCACTTCAAATGCAGAAATCCATCAAAATTCTCAAAATCACTTTGCTGATGAGTTTCACAGACAAGTCATGACAAAAACATACGTCATTAACTATGAAGCATTTTCATATTTCAGAGGCAAAGTCAAGCATTTCAGTTTATGCGATTAAGATACCTGTTTACACATACCTGGAACTTTAAAAGCAGATTATCCATAATGTTCATTGGCAACAAGTGGTGCAACTTGATAGATTTTGTCACAAATATGAACACAATTCTTCTACTATTTATAACAGAGTTGTTGGACAGCTATAATTATGTTTTTGTTATACAAAACACACTCTTTTGTACATTGGGTAAATTGAAACTTTGAAATTCAATAACCAGGAAAAGATTCCAAATATCAAAAATCATTTAGAATTCACAAATCCACAACAAAATTCACTTCAAATGCAGAAATCCATCAAAATTCTCAAAATCACTTTGCTGATGAGTTTCACAGACAAGTCATGACAAAAACATACGTCATTAACTATGAAGCATTTTCATATTTCAGAGGCAAAGTCAAGCATTTCAGTTTATGCGATTAAGATACCTGTTTACACATACCTGGAACTTTAAAAGCAGATTATCCATAATGTTCATTGGCAACAAGTGGTGCAACTTGATAGATTTTGTCACAAATATGAACACAATTCTTCTACTATTTATAACAGAGTTGTTGGACAGCTATAATTATGTTTTTGTTATACAAAACACACTCTTTTGTACATTGGGTAAATTGAAACTTTGAAATTCAATAACCAGGAAAAGATTCCAAATATCAAAAATCATTTAGAATTCACAAATCCACAACAAAATTCACTTCAAATGCAGAAATCCATCAAAATTCTCAAAATCACTTTGCTGATGAGTTTCACAGACAAGTCATGACAAAAACATACGTCATTAACTATGAAGCATTTTCATATTTCAGAGGCAAAGTCAAGCATTTCAGTTTATGCGATTAAGATACCTGTTTACACATACCTGGAACTTTAAAAGCAGATTATCCATAATGTTCATTGGCAACAAGTGGTGCAACTTGATAGATTTTGTCACAAATATGAACACAATTCTTCTACTATTTATAACAGAGTTGTTGGACAGCTATAATTATGTTTTTGTTATACAAAACACACTCTTTTGTACATTGGGTAAATTGAAACTTTGAAATTCAATAACCAGGAAAAGATTCCAAATATCAAAAATCATTTAGAATTCACAAATCCACAACAAAATTCACTTCAAATGCAGAAATCCATCAAAATTCTCAAAATCACTTTGCTGATGAGTTTCACAGACAAGTCATGACAAAAACATACGTCATTAACTATGAAGCATTTTCATATTTCAGAGGCAAAGTCAAGCATTTCAGTTTATGCGATTAAGATACCTGTTTACACATACCTGGAACTTTAAAAGCAGATTATCCATAATGTTCATTGGCAACAAGTGGTGCAACTTGATAGATTTTGTCACAAATATGAACACAATTCTTCTACTATTTATAACAGAGTTGTTGGACAGCTATAATTATGTTTTTGTTATACAAAACACACTCTTTTGTACATTGGGTAAATTGAAACTTTGAAATTCAATAACCAGGAAAAGATTCCAAATATCAAAAATCATTTAGAATTCACAAATCCACAACAAAATTCACTTCAAATGCAGAAATCCATCAAAATTCTCAAAATCACTTTGCTGATGAGTTTCACAGACAAGTCATGACAAAAACATACGTCATTAACTATGAAGCATTTTCATATTTCAGAGGCAAAGTCAAGCATTTCAGTTTATGCGATTAAGATACCTGTTTACACATACCTGGAACTTTAAAAGCAGATTATCCATAATGTTCATTGGCAACAAGTGGTGCAACTTGATAGATTTTGTCACAAATATGAACACAATTCTTCTACTATTTATAACAGAGTTGTTGGACAGCTATAATTATGTTTTTGTTATACAAAACACACTCTTTTGTACATTGGGTAAATTGAAACTTTGAAATTCAATAACCAGGAAAAGATTCCAAATATCAAAAATCATTTAGAATTCACAAATCCACAACAAAATTCACTTCAAATGCAGAAATCCATCAAAATTCTCAAAATCACTTTGCTGATGAGTTTCACAGACAAGTCATGACAAAAACATACGTCATTAACTATGAAGCATTTTCATATTTCAGAGGCAAAGTCAAGCATTTCAGTTTATGCGATTAAGATACCTGTTTACACATACCTGGAACTTTAAAAGCAGATTATCCATAATGTTCATTGGCAACAAGTGGTGCAACTTGATAGATTTTGTCACAAATATGAACACAATTCTTCTACTATTTATAACAGAGTTGTTGGACAGCTATAATTATGTTTTTGTTATACAAAACACACTCTTTTGTACATTGGGTAAATTGAAACTTTGAAATTCAATAACCAGGAAAAGATTCCAAATATCAAAAATCATTTAGAATTCACAAATCCACAACAAAATTCACTTCAAATGCAGAAATCCATCAAAATTCTCAAAATCACTTTGCTGATGAGTTTCACAGACAAGTCATGACAAAAACATACGTCATTAACTATGAAGCATTTTCATATTTCAGAGGCAAAGTCAAGCATTTCAGTTTATGCGATTAAGATACCTGTTTACACATACCTGGAACTTTAAAAGCAGATTATCCATAATGTTCATTGGCAACAAGTGGTGCAACTTGATAGATTTTGTCACAAATATGAACACAATTCTTCTACTATTTATAACAGAGTTGTTGGACAGCTATAATTATGTTTTTGTTATACAAAACACACTCTTTTGTACATTGGGTAAATTGAAACTTTGAAATTCAATAACCAGGAAAAGATTCCAAATATCAAAAATCATTTAGAATTCACAAATCCACAACAAAATTCACTTCAAATGCAGAAATCCATCAAAATTCTCAAAATCACTTTGCTGATGAGTTTCACAGACAAGTCATGACAAAAACATACGTCATTAACTATGAAGCATTTTCATATTTCAGAGGCAAAGTCAAGCATTTCAGTTTATGCGATTAAGATACCTGTTTACACATACCTGGAACTTTAAAAGCAGATTATCCATAATGTTCATTGGCAACAAGTGGTGCAACTTGATAGATTTTGTCACAAATATGAACACAATTCTTCTACTATTTATAACAGAGTTGTTGGACAGCTATAATTATGTTTTTGTTATACAAAACACACTCTTTTGTACATTGGGTAAATTGAAACTTTGAAATTCAATAACCAGGAAAAGATTCCAAATATCAAAAATCATTTAGAATTCACAAATCCACAACAAAATTCACTTCAAATGCAGAAATCCATCAAAATTCTCAAAATCACTTTGCTGATGAGTTTTCAAAGACAAGTCATGACAAAAACATACATCATTAACTATGAAGCATTTTCATACTAGTATTTCAGAGGCAAAGTCAAGTATTGCTGTTTATATGATTAAAATACCTGTTTACACTTTACACATACCTGGAACTTTAATTTAAAAGCAGATTCTCCATAATGTTCATTGGCAACAAGTGGTACAACTTGATAGATTTTGTCACAAATATGAACACAATTCTTCTACTATAACAGAGTTGTTGGACAGTTATAAGTATGTTTTTGTTTTGTAAACAAAACACACTCTTTTGTACATTGGGTAAATTGAAACTATGAAATTCAATATCCAGGAAATGATCCCAAATATAAAAAATCATTTAGAATTCACAAATCCACAACAAAATTCACTTCAAATGCAGAAATCCATCAAAATTCTCAAAATCACTTTGCTGATGAGTTTTCAAAGACAAGTCATGACAAAAACATATGTCATGAACTATGAAGCATTTTGATATTTCAGAGGCAAAGTCAAGTATTTCAGTTTATACGATTAAGATACCTGCTTACACATACCTGGAACTTTAAAAGCAGATACTCCATAATGTTCATTGGCAACAAGTGGTTGTACTTGATTGATTTTGTCACAAATATGAACACAATTCTTCTACTATAACAGAGTTGTTGGACACAGTCTGGATCAAAATAAAATAACTGCATGTATGTTTGCTGTTCTTCCTTGATCTATGTTGTCAATGCTCTATAATAGGCCATGGGCCAAGCCACCAAATAGGCCTTGTTTTTCAATTTCGTTTCACTTTTTTCAGGAGGAAGAATAATTGGCCTAATAATTACAGTAAAATTATGAAAATGACATTTTGCTTGTTCCCCCTTCTAAATGTTGCAAATTAGCCTACAATTTGCAATAATTTAACATAAATTTTAGCAAAGTCATCTTGAAAATGGCGAAAGAGGATGATCAACATTGACCAATCAGAGACGGAGTTCACCAATGGGATACGTCTCGTGCTGTACATACCGCTACGCGATGTATGGCAAGTTGCATGCTCGCAAGTACTAACAAGTCACAACTGCTATGCAAAATATTTGAACGTTGGCGAAAATGGCTTTCTAAATTGCATTTCTTGTTAATGTGCAACTTGTGTTGGTGGAAACAAGACATTTCCAAATTTTAATAGCTTTATTATTTTTATCAAAGTACATGTATCAACATAAAATCTCGAGAAGGTGTAAACGAAATTGAAGAAAAAAGAGCCTCGGCCCACGGCCTATAATTGATCTCCTACTTTCTCAATTTTGCAAGCACAGCTGACATTTTTTTTACAATTAAATGCCAGTGTCGCCGTTTAAGTGTGCCGTTATTCTCACTGCTTGCTTGAATAGCTCTCAGACATTCTTTCCTACCAGGTGTTACCTTTGATGCAAAGTTTCCTGAGAGGTACTTTCTAAGTTCGTTCATCTCTTCATGAGTCCATGGACATCGTGGCACAGGATGAGTATTGTTCACCTTCCTCTTCTTGTGTTTCGTCTTCACATGAGCAGGCAGTTCACCCTCATGAGTCATCTTCTTGTGTTTCGTCTTCACATGAGCAGGCAGTTCACCTTCATGAGCTTCATTTACTCCCTCGATATCTACATCAATACCCTCAGGATCTTCCATGTCTGTGAGGTCTTCATCTGCCTTCCGTTTTTGAGGTAGGTCACCAGCAGAGGTTTCTCCATCTTCATCTGTAATCTTTCTTGAGTCCGCTTTCTTCAAGATCTCGCCAAAGGTCATGTCTTGTAACGTCTTACCAATATTGTTCTTCTGCAGATTCAGATCCTGCATTAAGAGTATCTTACCTACTTGCACCCTCTCAAGGTAAGGTGAGAGCTGTCTGTAGTGCTCCATGTGGACCGTTTTGGAGTGGCCCAGATGTCTGTGCACCCAGTCCATTTCATTGTCATTCAAGTTTAACACTTGAACCAAGGTTGCCATGTATTTCCTCAAGTTTACGCTAGTCATCCTCTCAGGACTTCTAAGACTGGCTTCTTCACAAGTCCTTTTCACGCTGTCATAGGCGCGCATAGTTGACTGGCCTGAGTTAAAATAGTTAAAACAGAAAAATATTTGTACACAATGTAACATCTTTAGTTACGCACATCAACTACTAGTTGTCTATTCCTACATAGGATACGAGAAATTGGGCACGTTTGGTTGACATGCATGATGCATGCATGTAACATGGTTTCACGGAACTGGTCTCAAATTTGTATTAACATTAAAAGAAATAAGTTGAGAAACACAATCGCAACAATATTGCAGATTAGGGTTGCAAAGGGGTGGAAACTTTCCAGGAATTTTGGAAACTTTCCTTGGAAAATACAAAATCATGTTTTTGAGCAGTGCAAATATATGTTTGTGTGCAACTGTGCATAGTCTTGGTTCACGATGCTGCATTCATGCCACAGTAATCAACTAATTGCTCCTTCTTCAGTTCCATTTTGACCCCCAAACCCCCAAACCTTGGGAAATAACCATCTCCTTTCCATAGGTATGTTGATGTTTAATAAGTCTATGGGAATGTCTTTCCACAGCGTGGTGTGTTCTACTGTATGTCGATCATTTATACAGTCAACTCTGCATAAGTCGAATCTGTGGGGACCAAAGAAATAGCTTCGACTTAGGCAAAATCGACTTATGAAAGATCCAAAACAAAAGAAAACAAAGAGTAGGGGCCAGGATTTGGTATTAGACTTAGGCGATTATTCGACTTATGCGACTTCGACTTATGCAGAGTTAACTGTAGGTAGTAACTTATATTTGCTTGTAGATTCAAATGTCCTTATTCTATTTCATCCCAAATTACACGTTTCCAAGTACTCAATAACATAAAATTTCCTCTAATGTTAACTAATAATTTCTTTGTTTCTCTCTTTTCTTGGTCTTCCTTTTTCTTTTCATTGTAATCATGAGTGGGAGACAAAAGTATATCTAATAATAGTACATGTAAATACAAACATTGTATCATGAAGTTTGCACATTTATACTAATTTATTTGTTTTTCTATATATTTATTTATTTATTTATTTATTTATTTATTTATTTATTTATTTATTTATTGGTGATTCTATGGGACCATTATAAAAAGCACATAATTTGGGAGGAAATATAGGGTTATCTTCATATAACAGACTTATCAGATTAATATGCTTAAATATTAAATCAATGCGAATTGAATGTTGCAGAAATTCCACATTTTTCCGGAAAATTTCCAAAAATTCCCATGGAAAATTTCTGAATAAATTCCTGTGAATTTTGCAACCATATTGCGGATCTATAGGAGATTTAAGCTGCAAATCCCCCCCCCCCCCCAATTTTTTATATATGGGTCAATTTACATCAAATTTACAATTCTTTAAACAAAATGCCACCCCACCTCATCAGATTTAGTGAAATTCGCACAATATCTACCCCAAAATGTCTCATGTAAAAATCTGAAATTTTTCCTCCTATAAACAAAAAGTTGCTATTCCATAGGCTGCCCTAGCAACTAATGGCAGGTCGGATAAATGCCTTTGGTGAAAATCTGTCATTTTGCAAGGCTGCTGTATTTGATCTAAATGAGATGTGCTAATTTCTTGGAAACTCAGAGAACTTTTTCCTGTTTACATAATGAAAGTATACTCAACAAAAAAGAAAGTGGACACTTTTTCAACTCTAATTATATCATATACTAATGTAATAGTTGGTACGTGTCATATATCATATGAAAGGAAAATTAATCTTCTGTAAGAATAAATGCACGTTATGACCTTGAAGTTCATGCATGGCTGAACACATTCAATTAACAAAGACAAGGTCACAAATCAAAAATTGCAAAATAATGGACAAACACAATATAAAGATTCTTTCAATATGGCTTTCCTAACGAAGGGATTAGCATTGGTGTTTTAAGTTTGCATGATTTTCACCATGTTCACAGTTTAGTAATCCTCCTGATTACTGAAATTAACCAAAATCTTAATACTCTTTACGACATCCAACCTTCTTTTCCCTTAAAATGATAGAGCAATTTGGCATGGAACTTGAGCATCCTAATCACATATTCCCAATTTCAGACATAAGGCGGTGATTTTAAACTCCAAGATCACGAGAAATTTGTCCCCACCCCCTTGGAACACATTAAGCGGTAGCATGTTTGTTCTCCTTTTTCTTGGGGAAATAATTGTGGCGGCGGTGTTTGTCTCGAGATTTCCCGAAAAAGCCCAATAATGCATGCTTTTGCAAAGGCTATGGTTACCAATTACCATACCAGATCTAGTGAGACTCCCAGGTATAAGCCTACATTTCTCAAAAGATCGGTGGGGGTGGTGGTTCATGTGATGATCGAGGAACGAGCAAAGGTACCCTGATTCTGTGGAAGTGGAGGGAGGGGTGACAGGTGACAGAAACTTTTACAACAACTCTAATTCTTTTGACAAGCATGTCTCTCCATTGAAAGCTTTTTCTCATTGATTGCTGTGTTTTGGTGCGATTTTTGCAATTTTTGATTTTCAACCTTGCCATGGTTCAATGAATGTGTTCAGTCAGGCATGAAGTCTATGGTCATAACTTGCAGTTATTCTTATAAAGGAGTAATTTCTCTTTCATATGATATATGACACTTGCCATCTATTGAGTTAGTATATGATATAATTTGAATTGAAAAAGTGTCCACTTTCTTTTTTTGTTGAGTGTATTTGGGTGATGTGACTTTGCGTTTGTATGCAGTGGGCCATGAAAAGGGCTCTCAAAGCTTATTTTGCAAATTTTCAAGGGGCATTGGAAGGCTAATTACCTGAAAACTAGACCCAAACTTATTCTACAGATTAAGAAACAAATTGTCTCTGAGATGTGATTCTTTCTCATAGAGGGCGCACTCAAACTTTGAAAATCTTTGATGTCAAAGTTCACCCTCAGTCCCACCTAGTAGCATCATTTAAAGGGCTCACAAGGGTAAATAATTCCCCATATAGTCCATGGGCCAGACCAATTATTGGTACCACGAGAGGTGGCAAAACAATTATACTGTCATTTTGTTTGTTGAGTATATGTATAAAACCATGATAGCATTTCTGATTGTACAGCTTATCAAAAATATACATGATTTTGGGGGTAAAAATTACTAATAATTACATAACTGTCTGAATGTGCAGACTAATCATTATGATGTAATTGGAATTCCCCCACGACATCATGCAATAACCGATGTAACAGTACTTGCGTGATGTCATAGAGAAATTCCCATTACATCATAATAATTAGTCTGCACATGCAGAGTTTGTTATGTAATTAGAAGTAATTCCCCACCCCCCCCCCCCCCCAAAAAAAAAATCATGTATATTTTTGATAAGCTGTACAATCAGAAATGCTATCATGGTTTTATACATACAGTGGACTCTCATTATAACGAGGTCCTCGTGACCAGAGTAATATGCTTGTTATAATGAAACATTGTAATATCAGGGGAATTGCCACTTGGTCTAACCACTTCATTTACAGTAAGATGTGTTATTTTGAGTGTTGTCACAGTATGATGGCCGAGATCTGAAGGGGGGCCATAATGCCCCCCCCCCCCCCCCCCCCCGTTGTAACAATACTAAAAATACCCCGCGAGGAAGTTGTTGTGATATTGTAAATAAAATAATAGAGCCATATCGATGCTTGAAATATAACGTAAATGGACTTATGTATTGGAAGTTACAAC
>JBAMJV010008981.1:0-36745 GCA_037951105.1 Echinarachnius parma | reverse complement strand
GGGCGGGGTTTTAGGTGGTTTAAGGGAGGGGGAAAGGGGTCATAGGAGGAGTCATAAGGATAGGTTTCGAACCCATGGGACAAAGCGTTGCAGACCGGCAACGTGACCAATATGCCAGGTGGATAGCCGATGGATATATAGGCCGTCTTATATGTAGATTATTAACCCTTAACGTACTCAAACTCTAAAACTAGTTATGAATATTCAAACTAGCGCTAGACCTAGATTGCTGCTTATGAAGTATACCATGAAAAATATAGCGCCATCTCTCGTCGATGGGCTCAAGTACTGGGGAAGAGGGGGGGTGGGGGGGGGGGAGAGAAGCCCGGGGGTGGGAACTCTAATTATCCTTTGGTAAGTGTGCATGCTCAGCCGGAATCTCAACGGGGGGTCTAAAGCCCTCTGCAGACAGAGCCGACTCACCCGATTATCCTGGTTTTCATTCGGATCGGCTCAGTTTTCAGTGTACCTTGGCGACGACACATTTTTGCCAGTCAAAATACAGTCGGATTGCCAGTTGGGGCCAATTCAACACGTTGAACGGATTCAGACCGACCGGGCACACCTCTAGCCAGATGGAAACCAGTCGGGTGAGAGGGGTAAGATATGGTATGGGAGCAGTCCAGCTGAGTGAGAAACCAGAGTCTTTGAACCTGATCAGTTAACGGTATTGCAGTCCTACAAAGCGGCTATTGGCTTTATAAATAGGTCTTCAGAGTCAATTTTGAAGAAATGAGGACTGTTTTTCCAGATAAATCATAAATGATGACGGACGCAAACATATCAGGACACATAATTATTGACAGCATGCATGCGGAAATGCACTCTGATGCGTATCGTAGATTCCATCTATAATTGTATGTTTATTTATATATTTATTTATTTCTTAGTTTTTTATTATCTCTTTATTTCCTTGCTGGGGGGGGGGGGGGGTATTTCACATTACCCCCCCTTGTTTTAATGTCAATTGACTTGGCATACTGGAATCCAAAGGTAAATTAACCACAACCAATACACATGGTAACACAGCTCACACTCATGCGCCCCCCCCCCCCCCCCCCCCCACACACACACCGCCCAATCAAACTGATATAGACATACACACACACTCTCACACCACACACACACTTTCTTTTTTTTAAGTGACATACACACACCACACTCACACAAACGCACACGCGCGCACAAAAACATACACGTTGTAATATGTTGTTTGTTTGTTTTATTCTGAATTTTATCAAAACAATACAGAAATCATAATTGTACATAACATGTGTTTGAGTATTTTACAATATAATTACAAATGATAAGTATATATAAAGAATAGTTGCAACCAAATAATTTTCAATTTGACGTACATGTAATAGATAAAGCACATACACGCAGAGACCCGCCATCATGAGCTGTATAAGCTTGATATCGATGGCGGCCTCATTGGGATAATTAGCGACACAAACAAATACTTTTGTGAAGTATACATGATGATACATGACTTTGATCAGAAGGGTGCAGTGCAAGTGCATATGCGAGTGGAGTGCATGAAAATAAAAGTCGGTTATGATACGTTTGAGATTTGACTAAAATATACAACAAAACAATTAAATATAAGATACGACGCTTAGTGAGTTACGGCTGTGTATAATGATACAAAATTTAAAAACCAACAACTATGCGTTCTAAAATAATGTAGTAACGCACTATTATATAACTGAAACCAACACACATAGCAAAAATGATATGCGCACGTAATCGAGATGTTTTGTTAGTGCTTTCTTTTACTAAAGGTGTACAATGACAACATTCTGACCAAGCAGTTGCTAAGAAAACAGTCCGTTCTAGCTCCAAACCACTACAAAATGCAAACACCAAAGAGCATTTTTAGTATAACAACATTGTGACATTGTTACAGCTTCGATACTGTAACTCCCTCCGCTTGGTACTGAGAAACCTGCTTGAACAAACGTATTAAATATTGTACAACAGCATCGAAAGAGGGGCGACATTCTGATAAGCGAATATTCTGCTTTAAGCCTGTTGAGATATATGTTTATTATTCTTTGTGAATTATTTGTATCAGGGTTACAAATTTATATAATACAACCATCAACCAATATGGTAATATATTAACGATATGTTCTTTGTATAAGCTTTATACACTGCACAGTGTACGATGGTTAGATTTAGAAGACAATCAGAGTGTCATTCGTTTTAAAGGGAAAGTTGAGTTTTGGTAGAGAGGGCGCTAGACTAATAATTGGTTTGTGAGGTAATGAAAAACTGAGTGTAAAAATTTGAAAGAGCATAATATTTAAACAATAAAATCATCTTTGTTTGATCAAAATCGGTTCAGAAACGGCTGAAATATCCATAAATAACAATTTGTAATAAACCCCGGGGCCCGGGTTTATTAGAGAATTTTGAACCAGCCGTTAAAAATTCAAAAAAATGCTTCCTCTTTCAAAAAAGTTACAAAAGAGGTATTTAAATAGTTGTTGGTTATTTCTCTATCTAATCACTATTTCAACAAAGCATCACATGCACAATATTTTATTCAAAATGGTTGAAACCGATGAGTGTTTAGAGAGCGCCCTCTTACGTTTTAACGGCTCTTTTGAATGATAACATGATCTTTACTACGTCATTTGTAATTTTGTGTTCCTTTCATAGTTATAACTATTAGTTTGTAATGTAATGATGCAGGTTTTGGTTACTAAAAATTCAGTTTTCACTAAAACTGTACTCTCCTTACCAGAACTCAAACTATCCCTTTAAAAATCAATCTTTTCATAACTATCTACACGGCGATCTAATCAGTTTCATCTTGCTCTATTACGTACGTTATTTGCCAAAAAGCCTTTAATGTACAATGGTCGAACATTTTGGAATTCCTTAAAGGATAGTTGAGTTTTGGTATAGAGGGCGCTTCACAAAATAATTTGTTTTGTGAGATAATGAAAAAACTGACTGGTCTAATTTGAATAGAACATACAATTTGAATGACAGAATAAAACTTTATTTTGATCAAAATCGGTTCAGAAATGGCTGAAATATCCATAAACATATTTTTGTTCAACAGTTTCTCCGCCAGGGACATATTGACTTTTTAGAAAAAAGAAAGAAAAAAAATGCTTAAAGACTACTTTGAAAAAAATCTGAATAAATTTTTAAAAAGTTGTTGATGATATCTGTATTGAATCATTATTTTAACAAAACATTAAATGCACATTTTTGTATGAAAAATGGCTAAAACTATTTTTTTTTAGAGAGCGACCTCTTGAGATGTAACGGCTCTTATGAATGATAACAGGGGTTTGACTTAGTCATTTGTAATTGTGTATACTTTTTCGAGCATGGTGAAGTTATAGCGATTATTTGTACCGTGGTGCAGGTTTGGGTTACTAAAGTTAAGTTTGACCAATACTCAACTATCCCCTTTAACTTCACAAATGCTATTCCTATACAAGAGACATATTTATCATACATCACCCATCAATCAATGCATGAAATATGCATTAACGTTATTTGACTTCTTTCCAAAGTGAATGTTCGAGACTTCAATCGTACACTTATATCATGGTAAGATTCTGTCTTACTGACGTGTGATAGTTTCATATTAAAAAAGTAGAAAAAACGTTTATCTAGTTAAAAGGGTACACATTTATGCAAAATGTTATCACCTTTTTACCAATCCATGATAAGGCTTTTATAGTCCTGTGACGCTTTTCAGTAAAGGGATCTAGTAACATTGTCCAAATCCGCAAATTCAATTGCAATCCTAGAGGTTTCCTGATGATACCTTTGTACAAATTCAGTGCAACGAGTTACTGAATTTCACTTTTCATTTTCGCTCATTTTAGGGCTATAATTACATCCATTTAACTTGACATTTTCAAACAATACAATTTCCCAGTGAACATATTATATAACAACAATATAATGTACAATTGTATCAACTATTCATCACTTTTTGAAAATATGTCAATAAAGTACTAGATCCCTTTAATTCATAACAATTTACTTAAGTCCAGAACCATAAAACAAAATGTATATATTTTTTCTGTTACTACAAGCCAAACAGCAAATTACATCTACGAAGTACAACTTGTGACATTTTAAAAGTTTTACAAAGGTTTATGATTATGTTATGAAAATTTCCCTCATAATCAAACATGAGACAGATATGCACTATGCTAATATGAAAAATGTATTAATTACGTAATATCGAATGTATATAACATCTTTGGGAGAATAAATTCAACGGAATAAATACGCGATATACAAATAATTCGTTTAATGCACATGGATATTGCACGCATTCAGTGTTGGCATAAATAACGAATTCATACTTTAGCACCAGTAACGTAAGTCCTTACTTCAGCACCAGTAACTGACATGTTTATCAAAGACAATTTTTTTCACCGTATTGAGTTGATCTGCAATACTATTTTGTAGTTCGATTCCTTGATTAAGATTCAGGTACGAGTATTGATATCCTACATACTTGGACATCATACATATATCATTATGCAACGATAGTTGCCACCTCTAGCATGTCTAGAGGGTTAATTTAGTCGTGCATACATGCTTATCAAGATAACGATAGTTAGGATTCAAGAAAACATGTTATTGTTCATTGAGCCATCTCGTTCATGTCCTTGACAGAGCTCAGTGAGGTTTTTATAAGATATTTATGAGGTATTTTTCAAAATAAGAAAATATATTGCACTAACAAAGAATTTCAAACATGGCGAACTTAAATGACAAAATAAATAAATAATACAAATGTAAGATGAACAGAGAAAAGCTGTTACCCAAGGATTCGAGCACGAGACATCCGGATGCTAGACCAATGCAGCTCTATACTGACTGAGCTGGAAAGCCTGCCACTCACCCAAATTAAATACTTATTATAATATCAGTCGTCAAAAATCGACCGTTTGGAATAGGGACTTTGTGGAAGTGATCAAGTGATTTGACCTTTTTTCTTTCAAATTAATAAAATGGGCGCATGCACATTGAGATGATAAATTAATGAAGATGTGTACCTCAATTGGGGGAACACATTGAGCGACATGTGCAGGCAGTGGCGTAGCTACGGGGGGGGGGGGGGGGGCCACGGGGGGCCTGTGCCCCCAATAATTTTGAAAAAACAATAGAAAACATAAGGGGCCATTTTTTGAAAAAACAAAGAAATACATAAGGTGTGCCCCCCCCCACCCCCCAATATTTTGCGTGCCCCCCCCCCCCCCCCAATCAGTCCGACCACGCTACGCCACCTGTGTGCAGGAGTATTTAGACAGATCTGGTGGGTTCAATACGGTTCACCAGCTTATCGTCTTGTCGCTGTCAGAGATAGACTAGGGTAACTCTTTGGAAAGGGTAATAGCGCTCAATCATGAGGTGGAATGGCCCCGGCGAGGTCCCCTAATTTAACACCTTTTGACTTCTTCATTTCTAGACATATTTTGAAGAACAAGGTGTTTACATCTCCTCCTCGAGACCTGGATGATTTTCATGGCAGCTATCGACACGAGACGTATCGATGTTTTGCACAATTATATAAAACAATTTACATTTTGGCACCATTAATTTCATGGTATTAATTCATTAGCCAAAAACTTTCCAAAAAAGTGTCGCACCTTACATCATCAACAACAAAGAACACAGCAATGCGTGACATTACTGTCTGATTCAGGAAAGGTATCTAATTGAACCTAAATATATATATCTGTAAAATCTATCTCAGTTAAGGTTATAATAATATGAGTTTGAAATAATTGGCGACCTTTAGAACTTCGATTACTTTTTGTATACGCCCTGCATGATTAACTGGTTGATAATCAAACTGTTATAGGATGTATAACAGCAGAAGCGATCTCCGAAGATCATGGATATTGAGGTTAGATGTAGAAAGGTCATCACGCCTGTGTGATTGTGCTCGACATATGTAGTGGTACTTCTATCATCCTCGCTTCAAGGGACGGACCGCAGAGCTGGAGTGGGACCTTCAGATGATGAGTGGGGGATGGTGAACGTTTCGTCAATTGGATCTTGTAGAAATATGTCCTGCAAACAATGCAAATCATTTAATGAAATAATGAAAGATAACAATGATTATTAGTATAATGCATGTATACTAATAAATAGTTATCAATTTGAATACATATGTATATAAAAATAGCACTTATATTAGTTAATAATGATAATAATAATAATTATATAAACAGCTATTACTACCACTAAAAGTACTTCTGATTCTCCTTTTATAATAACTTATTGTTATACCTTGCTACTACTACGATGTAAACAAAAATACAATGCTGATAAAGGTTTATTGCTCTAAAAGACTCATCACGCCAAAAAAATTACATGGTTATTTAATAATCTATACTGTGTATATTTGGGCGGGGAATGTACTTCTGGTAAAGTTCGATCTCCAATGCCGCCAAGTGAAGCCATGACTAGCTAATTAACTGAAGAAGATTTAAAAATGTCGAGATAATTCAACCAATGACCCTTATTTTCTGAATAGTTTATGACTTTTAGATTTCTTTTATAGACACGTTGTCGATTGGGAGATGAAATGAGAATCATTACCTGCAATGAAGTGAACTAATTTGTTATAATGTTGAATGAATATCATTCTGTGTGTAAAAAGCAGTGCTGTAGTCGAGTCCAACTGTCCGAGTCCGAGTCCGAGTCCGAGTCCCCTGGAGTCCGAGTCGAGTCCGAGTCCGGAGTCCCAAGGGGAAAATCTTTAATTTGCAATTCTTTTTATAAACACATTAGTTTCATTATGATAAATGCCTTACAGTGAACTCTTTATAACATAAATAGTTGTCTGGTTCATTGTAAACTTCCATTTGTCAGAGAATTTATATATTTTAAACTCTTCTTACTACAACAGTTATCTCATAATAGGACACCATCAAAGAAATGACAAAGGGTTATCTGCAGAAATGATTTTGGGCAATGTCAAAGGTTATTATGACAGAGTATGAGACAAATTCAATTAAACAAAATGTAATGAAAAAAGTTCATAAAAAGTGTGACAGACCGCCGGTCACAGAATTTAGTTTATTTTTTTTCACCCTAAATTTCCCCAAAATACAGTGGATAAGGAATTGCTGCATATCTTTTCCTATTAAGGTAAGTCACTGTCAAATGGATTAATGGGATATAACCTTTATGTGCAAACAGTCAAGTTGCTGAAAAATAATCATTGTTAAAGTTAAGCATAAATTTCAGCAATTCTCTTTTCCTTTTAAGATCACAATTTCAGCATAAAATATAAAATATCTGAAAATTCACGTTTTGTGCCATAAACTGTCAGTATGAACTACTGGACCCATGAGGCTAAAAGCCTAAAATGATTTTAAAATTTGGCCCATTGTAGACATTTTCATGGAATTACCACAAGTTATTACAATCAGAGTATGTCAGTACTGGAGTATATATGTATATATTATACTGATAAAGAGAAAGGGATGCTACTTCACATTTATTTTAACAAAATGAATAACAAATATTTTTGTGTATAATTGTAATGGTCGTGTGCGTTCTGCAAAATTTACATTTTGCTTGATGTTTTTTCTTTGTTGAACGATCAACAAACTCTCTATGGTCCATATACCCCAAACAGTATGAAACGAGAAACTGAAGACATGATTGTTGAATGACGGGTTGATTGAAGATGCAATGCAAACATCAGTCAGTATGTCGATTGTGTTTTTGTTTTTTTTCGTTATTCGTCATACGCGCGCTGGTATAGCTAGCGTGCGCGGTAGCCTAGCGCATAACCGAGGATACCGTACTACAGCACTGTACTTGCACACGTACACACGTACCGTGGTACACACATGCTTTACTGTATTGCTTAGTCGCTTCAGCTCAGGCTTTCGTAAATTAATTCACGTTCTGGCCGTAATACTTGACCGTGTCTTGCGTGTTCCTAAACATAACACGACTAATCTCAACGTCTAGTTAGGCATATAATAGCTAATTGAGGCGATGTTACGATCATTTTCCAGAATGCCCACTCAAGTGAGCAAGGTGCGCTAGAACAACAGGTTTGTATTTGCTTGCGCTGGGTAATTTTATGAACTATAAATAAACGTGGGGAAAACGGAAAAAATGCCGGTCTCGTTGCCGGTCTCGGCCCGATTTTCGCCCGAGACACGAGTCACCATTGGTCGAGTCCGAGTCCGAGACCGAGTCTTTTAGGCTCGAGTCCGAGTCCGAGTCCGAGTCCCGAGAAATACGGACTCGAGACCGGTCTCGAGTCCGAGTCCGGGCTCGAGTCCTACAGCACTGGTAAAAAGTGTCCACTTTCCGATCATTTCCGGCATATGATTTGACCATACGATGATCGCTCCCAAACCTCCCCACTACGTTAATGTTCTTTATAGATATTTCAATTTTAACAAATTATTATTTCGCGTATACAGTCAAACAAGAAAAAGGATAGTAAACGCATACAAACGGAGACGACCAGGTTGGAAATGTAACTCTCCGTTAGGCATTCGTTTACGCTATCCGGTGATATGTAACTAGCTAGCCCCTGATAATTTAAATCAGTTGTGACACCATTATGTAATATCTGTTTGATCAGACATGTACCGTGTGAAATTCCATTCAAGCACTCACATCTTGTTGAATGTGCACTGTTAAAGCGCCACGTTGTGCATTGAGGCAGCAGCGGCTCCTCGCGCATTTCAGGTGTGAGAGCAGGCTGCCATTGTGTCTGAGGTAACCATCCAAGATCCTGTATTTAAACATGGAATGGTATACATGGTATACATGCAGTCTGATTGAATATGAAGGGAAGCAAATAAAGGGCAATGCAACTCAAGAAAAGAGTTAATACTACTTTATATATCGTAATATTCCTGTTTATTATATGTAACATTACTCCGACTCAGATTTCTGCTTTGGAAGAAAAATGTAAAAACTCGCCATTAATATGTTTCGCCGGACATCATGCACTAATGCGCTTCAATAGCTCTTATTCAACCATTGTCTGAATACTTGTAGTAAATGGGCATCTACAAGTATTCAGACAATGGTTGAAGAAGAGCTATTGAAGCGCATTAGTGGATGATGTCCGCCGAAACATAATAATGGCGGCCTCCAGTGTTCGCGTAAACATAGTGGTAAAGCCTATAGATTTTTCACATTTTTCTTCCAAAGCAGAAATCTGAGTCGGAGTTATGTTACATATAATAAACAGTCCTATTACGATGTATAAAGTAGTATTAACTCTTTTCTTGAGTTGCATTGCCCTTTAATATACAGACTGTCCCAGGGAGGGGGGAGAGGAGGAAAACGAAACCGGGTTTCATGGCAGACATTTTATGTTATAATGAATAATTTCCTTGATGTTATATATATGTCTGAAAAGCTCTGTGTCTCTTCTTTCATTTGATATACACCTTATGGCACATAATTCACGCATGACTGAATTAGAACGATGGAAAGTGGTGTTACCAACATTCCATTTGCACGCAGAAATTGCAAGTTTGGGGTGAGGTTTTGGGGTGCGTTTTAAGGGTAGTAAACGTACTTATTTTGAAAAGGACGAACACAGCATAACAATTCATGATTTTATCTTTTATATGACACCTTGTGATAAAAAAATAAATAATTTATGCCAGAGAACGAGTCAAATGAAAACATGCTTGATTCCAGCCCAGATGAGTAACTTTCCTGATCTAGCCTGTTTCCATGTTTTCCCTGATCCCCATGTTTGTGTAAATTCACTCATGCATCAAAGTCCATTGTCAGCTGCTAAGTCAGGAAAGCTGAGCGACTTCTTACTCAACTTTCACTTATTTTGGCAGAAATCAGGCATCATTTATTTTTTTAGCAAAAGGTGTCATGTAAAAGATAAAAAATATGAAATTGTATGCGGTGTTTGTCTTTTTTAAAAATAAGTACGTTTACAACCCTTAAAACTCACACAAAAAACTCACTCAAACTTGCAATTTCTGCGTGCAAATGGAACTTTGGTAACACCACTTTCCATTGTTCTAATGCAGTCATGCTTGAATTATGTGCCATACGTTGTACATCAAATGAAAGAAGAGGCACAGAGCTTTTCAGACATATATATATCATCAAGGAAATTATTAATTATGACAGAAAATTTCTGTCATGAAACCAGGTTTCGTTTTATCTGGGACAGTCTGTATTATAGAAGAAAACATTCGTATTGTTATTTGTATAGTTTGGGAAATACAAATTATGTCCACTCTCAATTACATGCTTATGCTACAGTGACACTTCTCCGCATGTTGGTTCCGCATGGTTTCCACACTGTGCCGACACATGCAGGAAGGATTCGTGGCAACGTGCGGAGGATACGGAAATGCGGAACAAAATTGTCAAAATTTTCATAATTTGATCACGACTAGTTCGCGACAAAATTTGTTGGGGTCTTTCGTGAACACTTCGTGAAATGTGCGCAAACTATGCGGAACCTAGCCGTGACAATGCGTGTCATCGGCATTGTGGCACGCATGTTCACGACTATAGCCACCCTGACACTTGCACAAAGTTTGTCCCCGCATTGCCACGCAATGCGTCGTGGCAAGGCGTGCCATTTCGGTGCTACATCACGGAGCGTTTGCGACCTGTTCGCGCACTGTACACGCATAGTTACGCACTGTCTACGCAATGCGCGGCCAATAATGGGCCGCATTGGCACACTTTGGCACGCAATAGCAATACTTGTTCACACACAGGTTAAAGTATAGTTCGCGCATACCGTACCGCATTGTCCCGCAGGCGTCTTTTTTTTCCGTAACCTTAATGCGTCGCTTTTCCTCAACAACTCGTAAAAGCGCGCTGGTAAGCCAAGACTAGCCCCCGCTGCTATTATGCATCAAAATCTGCGGCTCTGCGACATCGAACTAGATAAGACAAGTCCAAGGGCAAGGGTGACCATTATTTAATTAGTGTCCGATCTCGATGCGGACTACGACCACGACAATGAGACTAGGAACATTATGATTCATCTAGGCGTATAACTATCACACTCACAGTCATCATGGTGTGTGAAGCCACGATTTTATTGAGAAAATAGCTAGGCTTGCGTGTAAATCAACACCGCGAGCTAGTCTTGGCTTTCCAGCGCGCTTTCACGAGTTGCGACGCATTAAGGTTACGGGAAAAAAAGACGCGTCCCGCAGTGTCAAGCACGCCACGCATAGTTCCCGCATGCGTGAAGTCGTCGGGGCAATTTTTGGTCACGCTTTGTCCCGCTTGGTTGCACGCTATAATGCATAGCCTGTCGTTTCACACCTAAAACCACCCTGACACTACACACCATGCCACGCATTGTTCACGAGCTGTTCACGTTGTGTTCGCGCAAGTTTGCGCCGCATTCACGCATGTACGCAGTGTTCGCGCCGAGTTCGCGAAGTGTTCACGCATGGTTCACGCGAGTGCACGCGCATGACAGGTGCGAACATTAATGCGTGCCAAATTGTTGAACATTTCGAAATTCTTTCTACGACATGGCACGCACCCCCGCACTGACCCGCACACTTCACACACTCTTCACGCTCGTTCTCGAAGACTTTACTCATTGGCACGACGCATTGCGTGGCAGTGTGGGAACGAAATTCGTGCAAGTGTCAGGGTAGTAATTTATTCATGACTAGGTTAATCATAATTTGCGCATCGGCTGGACATACTTTCCGCACAGTTTCCGCATGACTTTCGCACAGTCTACTAGACTTAATCCAGAAACAAAAGGCATACTCATTTTGTTGCCAATTTTAAAAGTAATTTTGGTTTAACGGATAGTACAATTTTCATTTTTAGGGCGCTTTAAGAAAAATGTCTGTGTTACATTGACAACTTATATGTTATATTAACAATTTAAAAATTTAAAGACAGAATTCACTGTTTTTATCAAAACCGGTTCAGAAACAGCATAAATATTTGTAAATATATGCGATCAATTAGAATAATTGCTTAGGCCCAACTTTTATCAACAATATTTATAAATCCTATGCATTTTTGAAAATATACCAAAGTGACTTTTAATTAAATTAATTTGTGAGGATCTCTTTACTTAATAATTTATTAAACCTAACATCACATTTATATCTTGAATAAAAATAGCGCTGTAAATTTGGACGTGTATGTTTTTTTCTTCCATGGACATATCATTGAATTATAACTTTTAGTTTTTAATGATAACCCTTTTAAACAGCTTAAAGGCTATGGGACTATTAACCCCGGACGATTACCCCCCCCCCCCCCCCCCCCCCTCCCCAAGACAATAACCCCGAGGACATTATTGTCACCTAAGACAATTACCCATTACCAATCACCCCCTAGACATCTAGCCCATGAAAACCACCCTAAAGAATGCTAAGACAATTACCCCAAGAAAATTTACGTCTGGATAATTAGACTAAAAAAGAGCAAAGAAAATGGGATTCCATTACCTCACAAAACAATTATTTCTTGAAGCACCCTCTATGCCTAAGCTCAACTTTCCCTTTATATCTTTAGATTCAAACAGTGTTGACGGATTGTAACAATGCAATGTATAACTTGAATACAAAACATCAATGAATCATTAGATACAACATTTGAGCAAAGAAAAGACAATTTACAAATATTTATGGTTCAACCATATACATAAATGCACAATCAAACATAACTAATTTAACACCAACAAATTAACAAAGGAATTATTGAAATATACTCACTCAATGCTCCTCATGGTGCCAAGCGTCCTGCAAGTATCAATCAATTGGACAAGGTCCCCCTCATCTGTCTGCAGCCCAAACATCCTCATTCTCTGAAGCCTCGTAGTCCTGCATCGGATAGCCTCACATAGTCTTGCCATAGTCTCCGCTGATACTGTGCATTCATCCGCAACCAAACCATCTATCATTATGTGCGTCATCTTTCCTCCACCACCACGCGCGAGACCGGCCGCTATCTGGTCAATGGCTTGGTCAGCGTTACTGATATGGACATTCATGTGGTCCAGTCCAGATAGCGACTCGATCACGCCGCTGTAGTTATCATGGTTATCAGTGTCAAGATAACGAAGCGTGACTATCTGGATGGTCGGTAGAGAAGGCGGGTTGCGTGGGAGGTGGAGAGATGAATCTTCACTGATGTTAAGATGTGTTAGGCTGGAGAAAGACTGTTTAAGACAGGACCACAACATTAGGGATAGTTGTTCGTCTAGCTTGGTGCAGGTGATCACAATATCATGGATCTAAAATGCATGGACGAGAAAATAAGGGGAGACAAAATCAGTACAATGTTATTTCATTGAACCAAAATGATACAACTCATATCGTACATATCATAAAGACGAATATAATTCATGTGTAGTGAGGAGAGTATGGTATACAGTCCATAATGATTACAGCATTCAGTTGTTCATTATATCAAGGCAATGGATCTCATTCAATTTTAATGACAGAATAAACTTTATTTGATCAGAATCGGTTCAGAAACGGCTGAAATATCAACAAATATATGGTCGATTCCAACGAAAAGTGTACACGGCATGTTCAGACCTATTTGATTTTTTTGAAAGGTCCTACAATCTCGATTTTTCTTTGAGCAGATGCATCTTGGCAAGACCGTTTGCGCCATACAAAATTTATGACCATTGCATTTATATTTTTTCTACAGGAACAAAAAACATGCTATTTTTTACCACTTTTGAAAAAAATCTCTTAACGTTTTTTTTGAGCGGTTAAAATCTTACAATGAAGACTTGATACGAATTTGTTTATTTTTACATGGGAAGTTGTTGCATATATGTCAGGACTCATTATATGAGTTTTTGTAACTGGCAATCATGTGATTTTTGGTGATTTTTTACCTAGTGGTAAATTTTAAGCGTTGCCTACGAATACATTTTTTAGCACTCATAACCTTATTGAAAAATTCATCACACGATTGAAAATGTGTGCTCAACTTAAACCCTCATGTGTCTACTATTGAAATGCATTATCAAAAATCCTAGTGTTTTTATTGTATAGCCGTCAGAAACGTCAAAAGCTGAAAAAGCCCGTTTGGTAAAAAAAAATGGCATTACCTACGTATACACTTTATCATGTCGTAGCTTCAATATGTATGTAGATTAGTGAGAGATAACTTAGTAATAGATGGAATATAGCATAACGCTAATATGTGCAAGGATGTATCGTTTTCAAATAATGATTTTAGGAGATATTCAACAAAATGTGTTGCATTCGTAAGTAATTTTAAGAAATTAAACGTTACTTACGAATACAAACATGACATAGGGAGTTTGATTCCTGCGCTGACATTATTTCAAACGGCAATATCACGTAGATATTTTGGTTATTTGAAGAAAATGAGCGTGTTATGGTATGAAACAAATTTCCTTTTCATGCTTTATAATGTTCATATTTTTGGGGCATTTAGATTACGAGCACACCAGGTTAAAAAAGTTACTTTTTTTGCCTCATTTAACATTAAACGATTTTCTCCGCCTTGTTTAACAAGCGTAATCATCATATTAATAAATTAATGTATGTGTATGATTCGAAGGCATCCTTTGGCAATAGATTAAAATCAAAATAACGATAGCCAATGCTTTAATAAGAACATTAATGTGGCATTTTATCATGGGGTCACTCTGTATTCGTAGGTAAAATGTACTCGTAGGTAACAAGACAAAAGTAAACTTTCGGATATTAAAGCCCATTTGTATGTCACAATCAACCTGATAAGTGTGCGCTTTCTAAATCCGACCAGATGCTTTCATCATCTAGAGTTTCGACTGAAAATATGATTTTTTTTTTTTTACAAAGTTCCGAATACACAAAAATAATGATGTCATCATTGATTTTTGAAATCGGTTAATACAAAAAAAAATTTTAACAACCACATGCATCTGATGGCCCACTATCTGCATCAAGATGATCCACCCATTCGATCCAAAAAGCAATTGCGGTTGTTCGAATTGCATTTTGGTATTTTTGTCTATGAAATTTTCCTTGTAAAAACATATATCATGGAGTCTGTGTACATGGTATCTACGTTAACGTATGCACTATGATTTTTGGCGAACAGCTGTATATAAGCCACATGATAAGTCGACGTAATCGATTACTTTCATTTGTATTCCAATTACACGAGAGATTGAATCAGATATGGTTCTTTATAAAGTAGGTAAAATACCGAAG
This sequence comes from Echinarachnius parma, assembly GCA_037951105.1. Classification (NCBI taxonomy): domain Eukaryota; kingdom Metazoa; phylum Echinodermata; class Echinoidea; order Clypeasteroida; family Echinarachniidae; genus Echinarachnius; species Echinarachnius parma. The sequence goes on along the minus strand of JBAMJV010008981.1, from coordinate 21,548 downwards.
AACACACCATTTGATGCCTTAATAATGTATACTATATAAAGATGGTTAGAATGATATGTATAAAATGGCATTTCATGTAATACATTGGCTCAATTTTAATAAATTATTTATCTCACAATACACCCTTACCCCCTCCGAAAAATTTGAATTGAAAAAACAATCAATATGTTTCGCCTAACTTTCAGCTATATACCGTATCCCAACCGTTGTCCCATTACCTCAGATATATACTTTTTGTATCTTGGGTAGATAGAACATTCGATTATTTGTTTGTAATATCGCAATTGTGTTTTAGTAATTATATCTATACGATGATACAACTTATTAGCATTTTCTTTATTTAATATTTATATCACATATAACAAGAGCATGTATACTGAAATATTGATACTGTTAAATAGGTTACGATTGCTATAAAGATTTATTTAACGGCCATTTTTGTTGTTAAAAAGTAAAATAACGTAATTGAAAACAATGATGATGCCGTGTTGTGATGTTTTCATATGCTGCCGTTTGATTGTATTAATATTATTGCAGCCTTACAGAATGTACACAGAAATCTCCAAAAATAACTTCGTTTATAATAATAAATGTAGCACATAATAAGATTAACCTTATATTTTAGCACTTTACAATAATATACTGTAAGACACAAAACTGGAAACAATACGAGTTGATCTTAGAAACATTCCAATTCAATTGGAGGGTTCGAAGCAAACTAAGTAAGCTGTTGGGATATGCAGGATTGGCCAATGTGTTTCATTAATATTCAACCCTTTAAGAACATGATAAGAGCGCTGTATGAACTGTTTTTTTTATAGGAATCTCAAATGATCCTTTATTGCATTTATCAAACAGATAATATATTACCACTCATCGTTTGAGCAATCGTTTCAAATGTATGTTTGTCATCCATACAGCTTATCGTAACTTCTATTTTATTTGCACGCTGATGTACACCTTATACAGTCATTCACCCAAATATCAAAACAAATATATGCCCTCTCTTTCTCATATTCGTGTTTTTATAGCTATTTCAGGAACAGTATATATTTACAGACCATAGGTATACAGGTTGTTTTTCGTATAGTCCAAATACAGTAATTAACTTTGCCTACTACAGATATCTTTAAATATATGAACAAAATAATGTTACCTACGAACACACTATAATATTCGTTTCTGTATTACCCAAATGTATCGTATCCCTAGAAATTCTAGATTAAACATTTTCTTACATAATGTTTGCAATATCAATGATGTGGATACTATCGATCAACATTAGGTATTCAAATCTATAGTCAGGTTTAAATGTCCAAATGTTTACATTGAATATATATTTTGTTTTGAGGACACCACTTATGGTGTCAGTGTAAATTTTTAAGAAGTATTTTTACACCCAATTGATTGTAAGCACATTTGTATGATCGTATCTCACTTAGAACTGACAAGGGACCCCCATATTTCGTGACAGTCACTGTGAATAAAAGGTTTTTGTTACCTACGTATAAAGTAAATTACATGTTGCCTACGAATACTTATTTTTCACGTACATTGTATATGTGTCATATTTTTGCGCAGAAACCTAATTTTGATATTTTTGGAAAGAGTATTTCCCACTCTTTAAGATAGTTGAAAATAATTCTGATTCACATATTATTAAAGAGATTATGAAAAGTGATACAACCGCATGTTTTTAAGACAGGAAAATCTCAACACACTAATAAAACATTTGAACTTGAACATTTATAACAGAGTGATGTTTAAAACACAATAAGTGAATGTATTCCATGATTAGCATCTTATAGATGAAATAAAAGCAAATGTTTGCATGAAGCAGATTGATTTGGAGTTCCATAATCACATTTTAAAAGTAATTCATCTGCATTCGTAGGCAACGTTAGGAAATGTACCATTAAATTCTCAAGGACATTACCTGGCCGTTCGGAGAGATTAGTTATGGCACTTTTGTTCTGGTTATGGTTGGCATGTCTACTTAACATGTGCAAAAGGATTAAACAATCAAAGCAGTTTAAAATTCGAACCTAAAAATCTGGCCGTGTACACTTTTCGTTGGAATCGACCATATACGATCGTAATAAATCTGGGACCCAGATTTATTCCATGATTTTTCAAAAAATGTAAACAAAATGCTTAAAGGGATTTAGTAACTTTGCTGACATGTGCAAAAAGTGATGAATGATTGATTAAATGTATATTGTAGTTATATGTTATATCCACTGGGTATTGTGTGAACATTTCAAGTTAAATGGACGTTATATGGCCGAGTTATGAGCAAAAATGCAAAGTGATATTCACTAACTCATGGCACTCACTTTGTACACGTTTTCGACGATCCCGTGGATATTTTAACATGTGAACACTTCAATCGTAAATATCCTTTTAACGAAAGGGAAATTCGTAAAACCAAAACCTGTCCCATGTTTTTGTGTTAATACGAACATAACAAGGTATGACAGAACCACTATAATTCCAATTTGATTTTGAGGATTTTGACAATGTTTACTAAGTCCCGATAAAGGAATCTAGTAACGTTGTTGACATGTGCCAAAAGTGATGAGTGGTTGATGCAATGTATATTGTTGTTATCTGATATGTCCACTGGGTGTCGTGTGAAAATTTTAATTTAAATGGACAAAAATGGCAAAAATGCAAAGTGATATTCACTATAACTCATGCACTCACTTTGTACACGGTTTTCGCGGTCCAGTGGATAATTTAACATCTGAACGCTTCAATCGTAAATATCTTTTTAACGAAAGGAATATTTGAAAAACCGAAACCTGTCCCATGCTTTTATTGTTAATACGAATACATCAAGGTATTAGGGAACTGCTAGAATTTCAATTGGATTTTGAGGATTTGGACAATGTTACTAAGTCCCTTTAAACTTGTTCTATTTTTGTTGATTGACTCTCTATTTAATCATTATGTCAACAAACATCACATGCATTAATTTGTACAAAAAATGGTTGAAACCAATGCTTTTTTAGAGAGCGCCCTGTTGTGTTTTAATGGCTCTTTTTTAATGATAACATGCTTGTTAGTTACGGTATAGTCGTTTGTAATTTTGCGTACCTTTCGAGCACGGTGGAGTTATTAGTTTGTAATGTTATTGTGCAGGTTTTGGTTACTGAAGTTCAGCCTTACCAAACTGTACTACCGCTTTAACTATTTAAAAAATATTATATATTTTTGATGCGGTACAATGCTGTTTTGAGATTTTAAAATGACAAAATAATGACAACATTTTTTAAACGGTAAACGTTACGGACATACATGTGTTGCAAATCATGCACTAAGAGTACAATTTTTGCAATTCATTGATCACACTTAAGGAAGTTTAACCAGATCTTTTTTTCTCCCAGTAAGTTCTAGTTAAATCTTTTTTGATTATTGAGACATGCATGTTCAAAGTGAGCGAGGAATTGAGTTTTACATATAGTTTAGAGTAGAAACTTGAGTTCACTATCTGATAACCGGTAACATTGATTAAAACTTGAACCAGGAAGCTGTTTGTCCCTCTGTTTCTTGTGGTTATCTTTTTCTCGGTTAAAGTAAGACATTTACATAAGGAAATAATGCATGAAAATTTGACAGCTGCTTTTTATACTTTTCATTGTGTATGTTATGTCCGTGATGTAATGTCCATGATGCAATTTCTGGGCAAACCATCAAATATTTGTTTTAATGCTCTTGATATATAATGATATAAAATTCTAGCTTTGAAAATTAATTTTGAACAAAATATCATTCAAACTCATGCTTCTACAAACACATTTATTTATAAAACGTCACGGACATTACGCATCAAAGTTGTAAGAATCAAGATTTTATCAAATGACAGTTTAAAAAAAAGTATCCATTTTCACATAATTTCCTTTTGTATAGTATTAAAACAAGCCTAAACTATATAGACCCTATAAGAAGAATTATTGTTCAGAAGTGATCCATATATTTATTTGTTTTTTGTTTTTGTCCAAGCTATTTTGTAGCTTTAATGTGTGGGACATCAGAGCGAAAAAAAGAGCTTACTCTTATAAAAAAAATCTTGAAACACCAACTTTTGTTTTCATTTTAGATTCTTAGGAACAAATTGTATCAAATGCAAAAAAAAATGAAAAATTTAATCACGCATGCATTAATCATTTACATGTTTATGAATTTAAGCTAACGTAACGCGTTGGACCAGAAAAAATAGGTATTTTTAAAACGTATATATATATACAAATTCAAAACATGCTTGGTATGATCATAATGCGCATCCTGTGCCCTGTGCCCTGAATATGACATTTCATCATGTCAAAACACAGGGTCAATTCAAAAAGCAAATTGTATAGTAACGCATGTGACATGTTAACGGCATGTGTTATACGTAGGCCCGCCCGCGAATTTTTTTATCCTACAAACTTTTTGTCTCTGGCGCATGTGCACATGATTCCTACGAACTTTTTGTCGGATATCAGAATTTAGTGAAAACTCTGCATGATACATTTAGTAAATGAACCGCTACTCACCATGTAATATGGCAAAAGAAAAGAGTGGATTCGAACCCATGATACTAAGTGTTGAAATGCACAGCGTGACCAATAGGCTACGTAAACCGCTGATGGTCAGTATGGTCTCATTGTAATTATAACCATAAAACTCAATCCTAGTTATGAATATTCATGAGTAGCCCACGTCGCTGCTCATGAATAATTCATTAGGACAAAAGTTCGGAAAACAATTTAGCTGCCGCCCCCCCCCCCTCACCAATTTGCCTTATAGTATACACGATTATTCCGCAACGCGCGAGGATATTGGCGCGCTACTTTACAATTATTTTCTTTGAAGTCTTGCGCATAATTTGTGACCAAATTTATTTCGAACTACATACTCTTACAAAGTGACATGACTTTTTCGAAGTGGAAGTCATTCCAGAAATTATATAATATTAAGATTATAAATCCTATGGAAAATGTGTTTTTACATAGGATTTATTTTTAAAAATCCATTATTTCTCATTGTAATCACTGCAAATAATTAATTTAGGACAATCATTGTTTAACAATGGTTACTAATTGATTTCATTAAAAATAAGATGTAAAAATGGAAGCTGAAAATACAAAGAAATACATAAAGAAAACATTAGTTATTTCAACTGTTTTTGAAATGTTGTAAAGTCATAAAGAACATTTATGCATAAGATGAGCATTTTCCTAGCACACATTCTTGATATAATGTACAGTATCTATAGGCCAAAATAATATTTTGTTAAAACTCATGGATTGCTATATTGTACATATTGTCCCGAACGTTACAAAATGTCCCACGCGTTACAAAATCGAATTAAAGAAATATGCTAATTAGGTAAATGTGATTACGTGTTGCTATGTTATGGATGTCCCCCAAGGTAAATAAGAACTTTGTAGAGTTTCAGAAAAAATAAACATTTCGGTAATAACGAGTAATCAAAACAATAAGACGTACACACGTAACGCGTGGGACATGCTAATTTTGGAACGCAGCTAATTTGCATATTAAATGAGATAACAAGCTTATAATCATAATCCAATTAACTTCTTGTAATGACTTTAGGTCAAGTCAATAATAAGTAAAGAATTATTGCAAGCATTTTAAATATTATTAGATTTGTTTTTAATTAAGTTTTCTCACGCGCTACAGTGATTTACATATTATGACAAATATTTTATTATTAATACTTATTGGAAACAAGTTTTTTTGTTTTTATTATTAAAATTTGATATCTTAGCTTTAAAATGATATCAAGATGAAAATTCCCCCCATTGTGAACAAATACCTTGGACTTGCGCTTTTACAAACAATGCATTCAAATGTAATGTTGTTTTGGTGGGTTGGGGGGGGGGGGGGTAATGCATGCAAATTTTGTCCAACGTTAATGGCAAAACAATATTCTGCATTGCATTTCAAACTTTCTTCATGGAATCATCAAAATATGGTCCCCGGGGGGGGGGGGGGGTACTCAGATTATAGTCGGACGGGGGCGTGCGGCTGAGACCTCCAAACCCATACCCACATCTAAGGGTCCTTTTGCGAAAAATGGACCCATGTCTAAGGATTTTTTTTTCGCCTGCGGCGCATGTTTTGGGTGTATTTCCCGCAAATTTTGTGGTTTTAAGTTAGCGAGCGTAGCGAGCTTGAAAAATTTTGCAATTTCACATCGGCAAATCCCAAAATCCTGTATAAAAAAGGGGAAATATGAAAAAAGGGACCCATGTCTAAGGATTTTTTTGATAAAAAGGGGACCCATGTCTAAGGATCTTTCTTGAAAAAGTCACCCTTCCCAGCGGCACATCCCCGTATACCCAATATACGTGAGTACCCCCCCGGGATATGGTCCATCCTCAGTATTAACCATTAGGTAACAAGGCTGTCACATGTATTCAATTTGTTCTTCCTTGGGTAACATTTTTCGTGGAATTAGTAAACTATTACAATATTCATTATTTTAATGAATTATTCACATAATGATTATCCAAAGTATTTAAGTCATCGTTAGGATTGTTATTGTTCTTGAAATGGTAATTTACATTATTGCCGCGAATAATAATGCATGTTATGTTACTTTATCAATTGCGTGTTTCACCGTCCACAGCACAACGCAAACTAATTATAATGATTACGGCTATCTAAAACATTTCTTTTTATAATACATTGTAACAACTTATAAATTACAAGATGCAATCACGTGATGTAATTTCCAATAAAATATAGAGCACAATTGCACATTATAATTTCTTAAAATATATATTGATGTGTCATGCGTTACAATTCGAATCTCGATGCTGTGCAAGTCTTCACAAAATAATATCATTCCTTGAAATTAAAGATAATCACTGACTCACCTCCAGCGTTGCATGCAGTGGGAGTCTTTCTAGTCCAAGAAGAGTATTTGCATGGGCATGGTCAAGGACAAGACGGTGATGTTTTCTGTAGTGTGAATGTAGAATCTTAGCCAGTTCGTCAGGGATGGTCTCTTTATCATCTAAGGGTAATTCGCCTAAGAAGGCCAAGATAAGACTGTCTGGATCATGACCAGAGCCCAGATTGAACATACTTGAATCAAATGGTATGGACAAAATTAGCTGCATGATGGCAAACAACGATTGCACAGAAGAACCGACAGCAAATCGCAGTACGTATTCTAGTTCACGCACCCTGACCTTATCTTTCATCGTTTCAAGTACCTCGTTCTGCTCTTCTCGATTTAAAGTAGCGAAGTAAACTCCAGCACTGTACTCTTGGATTAGTTTGTGAAAGAATTCTATTGTGGTTTTGGGATTTCCCGAATGATCAATAAATTCATCTTTTCCTAAAAATCCCAACTCAACAGCAAATAGCATTTGCTTTTTACATTTCTCAAAGTCCTTTTCCGTAAAAACTAGCTTCTGCGAATTACTAAGCAATGAGCTCAATGCGATTCGACCTACTGCACTCACTGAATTACTTATCTGTTCTATCATGCTAGCTTTTGTTTTGTTTTCTTGTGTAATTTTCGCTAAAGCATGGTGAGCTAGGTAGTTAAACAAACTGTTCATAATTGATGTGAGTGTGGTAGCACCTTGCAGAAAGCCAGTTTCCCACAGTATACAGAGGACCATGCAAAAGAATGGAATCTTCAACAAGAAGCCAATGTTACAATGTTGTATGTGTTTGTAATATGCCTGTCGCTGGGTCTCATCTGGGATGAATCGAGAAACATAAGATTTAGCATCTTCATCGCCATACCCCTCGATCTCAATAACGGCAAAGTGCTCAGAGAGCCTAGAGTCGCAAAAATCCTCTTTCCGATTAGGACGACTGGTGACGAGAACTCGAGATTTTGCGAACCGCTCTTCCCGTAACAGCTGAAAAAGACTCGAGTCACTGGACTCACCAGTCAACAAGCTTCCGCTGACATGGTTAAACTCGTCATAGCCATCTATAATAATAATGCACCTATCTTCATTTTCCTCAATCAGATGCTCGATATCTTCTGGATGGACACGCGGTAATTTTGCGAGAAGTTGAGATATGATGGCTTTTCCGAGGGACATATTTTTGTCTATATTACGAAACTTTAGAACAAACAAAAGAGATATGCCAAGAAGGGGGGAATTAGACAAACCCTTGGCCCAGTCATGTGAAAGTTTGTCACACGCCGTAGTTTTTCCCAGACCTGCTCGTCCAACAAGGAGCATACGAGACGGACATGTGCCGTTGACCTCTGTTGTGAAAATACCGTCAATCGACGCTTTTACTGGTATCTTCCTGTCTTCAAGTCCTCGCGGTCCTTTGTCTGTTTGGAGAAGACTTATTCTAGTGTGCAGGTCTGCGAAGTCAGTGCAAGCATCCTTCTCCCAAGGTTTTAGCTGAAGCTTCTTCTTCTTGTACTGCTCGATGAGGATTTCTCTACAGCTTTCAACGGTGAGTGTCTGCTTGGGTTGTTTTGCTGATTGTGGTGCGTCATCTGGTATACAAGTTATATGAAATAAGTGAGAACAATTGGAGATCGCGATAATAACAATGTGACCAAGTTCCGTACATTCTGGTTTGTTTGAAATAGCGTTTATCAAAATCATGGCAAACGATTTGTAAATTCGACGGAAATAACTTTTCAAAGTTTAAATATCTACTTCTGTACTAGTGACACTACGGGGCACCTAAGTTTTGAAACAATTCTTTCTATGACATTTTGAACGAAAAAAACAGGACCAAAGTGCATTGAATAAACCCAAAAAAGACTTGCAATTTAAAACATAAGTAAAAGCCGTACATGAGAAATAGTTTGTTGAACAGGTAGAAAGGATAAAAGACTAAGGTAATGAAATTAAATGTTCAATTATCAAAATGTTATGATTTATCCGCGAAGATATCTAACCTTTTACTTAATTAGCATTTATTACAATAAGTTGGTAAAATAATGATATTTAGAAAATATGAAATATCCATAGGAATCTCTGCACTTCACTTGACGCGCATGCGAATATCGCGACGGTTGGCCGTTCCACGGCCGAGATCTAAGGGAGGATATATACAGTATATTGCTGTATAGAAAGACCTCGATATAGTCCGGTTTTGGGGTTGAGCATTATACGCTGTATTTGTTTTTAGGTTATATCGTGCTAGAAGACGTCAGCAATACAAATTCACAAACCTGTCAAGCCTGTCGAGGGTGTCGGTAACCGCGTATCGGCGATGGTTCCAAGACCAACCTCCTCCAGCGCCTCTCTCAGGATCCGGACCTGGTCCTTTGGTGTTTTGTTTCTCCAGTCGAACAGCATGGTCGTCGTCCCTTCAGCAGTGACTCTGGCTCCGCCTTTATTTGTTGCTATGTACTGGTCTACTTCTGATCGGCGAAAGTCAAGTCTCAAACCTAAAGCAAAAACATTTGGGTCGGTGCCCCCGATGTCGGTTGCTATGTCTAGCAGAGTGATTTCAGAGAGTCCCTCCATTTTGTATCATGTGATCAGTATTGAGATGTTGATCTGTTAAACAGGTTACAAAAAAGAATGGAAAAAGGAAAAATGTAAACACGTTCATATCATCATCGACGTATATATTATGTACACGGGTGTAAAATACTTGAATTAACCTAGCAATTGGTGGTAGAGTGTGGAAACAAATGAATACACGATTTGGACGGTAATGTAATTCGAAGTAGAAAGGCAATTATCATATGGTCAGATAAATCAACATCACGAAGTGCCTTTGTACAACTTCCTTGATGAGAGCGCACTCTGTATTTACATATTGCATCCAGCACATGACAATGGAATACATCCTATCAAGACCAAGAGGGTGTTTCACAATTACATTCTTTGTCATCATGTATGACAATTTTTCTTGTGGCATTCTAGGGATATTTGGCCAAAATTTGGCAAAGATGTTGGCCTAAATGTTTCTATAGTTGCCAAACGTACACAATTTGCCCATGATGACAAAATATGTATTTGTGGAAGACCCTCCAAGAGGGCACAATGTGCCTCCTACCATACTTCAATAACCACATCGACATCATTTTCGTTCGATTTTCACGCCAAAATATGCGCCACTTCTCGTTGAACTGTACGCATAAAAAGAACAGCGATTTTTCTTTCCTTTTAAAGAAGTCAATTGGGTTTATATTTTTTCTAACCAATTTAACCTAAAAATCATTTATAAAACAAGTTTATTAAAGGGATAGTGATGTCTGGTAAAAAAAAAAGTACAGTTTTTGGTTCAAGACTGAATTGTAGTAACCCGAAACCTGCACACATTACATTACAAACTAAGGTATAACCCCAGCTAGCCACCTGACGTCTGGGCCGATGTCGAAAGTTGTTGGCCGGATGTCGGCATATCGCGGTTGGCTCGAAGTTAAAATGGTCCGCACAGCCCAAACATCGTCCACCACGTCATTTTGTGATACGGTCAATTTCTGACAATGGCCCAACATCAACTCGATGACATTGGACCCAACATAAACATTTATGAATGTGGGCGCGAGGTTAAAATGTCCGCTAGCCCAAACATTGTCCCAACATCTCATTTTGTGATGTCGGGCACAATGTCAATTTCCGACAGATGGCCCCGCACCAAATCCTGACATAGGACAGATATCAAATTCTGTTGTGGGCTGCGACGACGTTAAATGTCCGCCATCCGCAACATCGTCACCACGTCATTTGGTGATACGTCAAATTTCTGACAATGGCCGCAACATCAACTGTATGACATTGGTACCAACATAACATTATGAGTGTGGCGCGAGGTTAAATATGTCCGCTAGTGCCCAACATCAGCTTCGGCGTCTTTTTTTTAATTGGCTGCCAACGTCATTTTGCGATTTTGGCCCAACATCAATTAGTGACAATGGCCCAATGTCGAGTTCTAACGTTAGGGCCCAACATCGATTCCTGACGTGTTGAGAGACATAATTTCTGACGTTGGCCCGACGATAAAATGTTCCACCAGGCCCACATTGTCCAACATCATTTTGTGATGTCGAGGGCAAATGTCAATTTCCAAACAATGGCCCAACACCGAATCCTGACATAGGACAGATATCAAATTATGATAGTGGGCTCGACGTTAAAATGTCCGCCAGACCCAACATCATCACTACGTCATTTTTGTGATATGGCATGACGTCAATTTCCGACAATGGCCAGCAACATCAACTCATGACATTGACGACCAACATAGACATTATGATATGGGGCCGCGAGGGTTAACATGTCCACTAGCCGCAACATTGTCACAAACTCATTCTGTGATGTTGGACGCCAACGTCAATTTTCCGCCAATGGCCCCAATATCAAATCCTGAGCGTTGGGCCAACATCAAATTCTTGACGTTGGCCCGACATTACAATGTCCGCCAGCCCGACATTAGCCCAACGTTATTTTTTATTGTTGGCCCAACATCAAATCTTGACGTTCGCCCGAAGTTTGAATGTCCGCTAACCCAACATTGGGCCCAACGTCATTTTTTGATGCTGGACCTACATCATAATTTGACAATGCCCAATGTCATTAATATGACATCTCCAATAAGAGGTCGACCTAATATAGCGCTCGATGTTGGACTGGTATCAATTTAAGAGGTCGCTACCACGCTAGCCACCTGACGTGTGTGTCAACATTAGGGCCAATGTAAAAAGTCGTTATTTAAGACGACGTTGGGCCTACATTAAAAATCCGACGTCGCCGCGACGTAAAAATGTCCGCCAGCCAACATCAGCGCGGCGTTTTTTTTTTTTTAATGCTGCCAATACGTCATTTTGCGATTTCGACTGCCTAACATCAATTATTCAGTCAGTGGTCAGTCATGGTTGTGAAATTAATGTCGGGACAATGTTAGTAATGGGAGACAAGAATAGGACATCTCAATTTTGACGTCAAACCGAAATCCTACGACGTCAGAATGGGCAGCAGTGAATCAAGTCGGCTAATAGTCATTAAGTTGATGTTGAGCCGATGTCAATGATCCGGACATGGAATATGACATCTCAATGATGACGTCAATGCGATATCCTGCCGATGTCAGAACTGACAGCAATGAAACAAAGTCGGCAAATGATCATAAAAGTGATGTTGCGCCGATTGTCAATAGTCGGACATGAATATGCCATCTCCAATATGACGTCGGGCTATATCGCGCCGATGTCTGAAAAGATAGCAATTAAGGAGGTCGGTAAATGGTAGTAAATTGATATCGGTCCGATGTTATTAATTCAGACATGAATGTGATGAAATATGTCAGGCTGATGTCAAGAACTGCAGCAATGAACAACTCGGCAAATGGTCATTTAATTGATGTTGTGCCGAAGTCAATGATTAGACATGAATATGACATCTCAATGATGACGCCATAGCGATATCCTGCCGATGTCAGAACTGGCAGCAATGAAACAAAGCCGGCAAATGGTCGCCAGTTCGGACATCGGTACAACATTGACCCAACGTCATATTTGAGCGGTCATATTTATGTATATTTAATAACATAAACCCAACATCAATTTTGCAATCTTTGACTGACCTCTTAATTTGCTACCAGTTCCATCAATCTGCGCGATATTAGCCCGACGTCATATTTGAGATCTCTTAGTCATGTCGGATTAATGACATCGGCACAACATCCAGTTTAATGACCATTTGCCGACTTTGTTTATTTGATCTCAGTTCTGACTATCGGCAAGATATCGCTTTGCGTCTTCATTATAGAGATGTCATATTGAGGTCCAGTTAATAACTTGGCCAGACATCAATTTACACAACCATGTACCGACCTCTTAAATTGCTACCAGATACAACATCATCAACAATATCGGACTGACGTCATAGTAGAGATGTCATATTTATGTAGGGAGTAATGACATCCGCCCGACATCATATATTTCACAACCTTCTTAACCCACCTTTAAAATTTCGTAAAGTTCGACATCTGTGCGGTATAGGCCCAAGTCATATTTTGGATGTCATATTTATGTCTAATTAATAACTGTTACCGTCGACATCAATTTCACAACATTTTAGCCGTACCCTTGAAATTTCTAACAGTTTTCAACATCGGCGCGATATTAGCCACGACGTCATAATATTGGACATGTCATATTCATGTCGGAATATTGAACATCGGCTGAACATCGAGTTGCATGACTATTTAATGATTAGTTTCATTGGTGCCATTTATGACATCGGCAGGATATCGCTTTGGCGTCATCATATAGAGATGTCATATTGAGGTCCAATAATAACATTGGCCAGACATCAATTTCACAACCATGTACCGACCTCTTAAATTGCTACCAGATACAACATCATCACAATATCGGACTGACGTCATAGTAGAGATGTAATATTTTATGTAGAAGTAATGACAATCCGCCCGACATCTATTTCACAAACCTTTTACCCACCTTTAAAATTTCGTAAAGTTCCGACATGTTTGCGGTATAGGCCCTAAAGTCATATTATGTCTAATTAATAACTGTGACCCGACATCAATTCACAAACATTTTACGACCCCTTATATTTCTAAACAGTTTCAACATCGGCGCGATATTAGCCCGACGTCATAATATTGGACATGTCATCATGTCAGTGTCGGATATTGACATCGGCTGAACATCTGATTGCATGACTATTTAATGATTAGTTTCATTGGTGCCATTTATGACATCGGCAGGATATCGCTTTGGCGTCATAATTGAGATGTCATATGGATGTCCAATAAAAACATTGGTCCCGACATCAAGTTAGCAACCATTTACCGACCTCTTTAAGTTGCTACCAGTTCCAACATCGGCGCGAAATTTGTCCCGACGTCATATTGGAGATGACATAATTATTCATGTCAGAATATTGACACTAGGCTGAACTTCGATTTCATGACTATTTGCCGACTCGTGTCATTGCTGCCAAATTCTGACATCGGCGCGATATCGGCTTGACGTCATATTTGTGATGTCATAATTGATGTCCAATTAATAACATCCGACCGGACATCAATTCCGACAACCATTTACCGACCTGCTAAAATGATATATTCCGACATCGGTAACAACATTGGCCCAACGTGTCATATTGCTTGAGATGTCGAAGATTCACTGTTGGTTTACTTGACATCGGCTCCAACATTAATATTAGCAACCTCTCTATCGAGCTCTTAGAACTTCGTATCAGTTTCGGCATTGTGCGAATTTTAGCGCGACGTTTTATTGAGAGACGTATTTTTTTTTCGTCAGCTTAACTGACATCAGGCACGAGCATTCAACTACAACCATTTCCCAGACTTATTTCATTTCCAAAAACCTCCAACTTTTGTAAATTCGACGTTGGCGTAATGTTGGCGCGACGTCTGTTTGCCGACACGTCGACTCTTTGCCGACGATCCTGCCGACACGGTCGTCCGACAGTCATTGAGCTTAAGCTGGATAATATTTAGTGTTAAACTTGCTTTGAGATCTTGAATGAATTGAATTTCGTTTGATCGCGATTACAAACATCTAGTAATTCAAAAGTTTAAAAAAAGACTGTAATGCTATCGGGGAATTCATGATCGGATTATAAGCGATCGTAAGTGAAATGAAAATTTTCGATTTTTGGACTTATTGTTATATTTAAAAAATATACATTTTGTCATGTCCTATGCTGCTGTATCTAATTTAGAAATGGATATCATAAGAATATAAGTAACACCTTTAAATAGTGTTATGAATATGATTTGAAAGGTGGATTATTCAGATTCAACGCTCTGCAAATACTAACCATTACAAAAACATACATGCTAAGAAGAGTGGTGTATTATATTATACCGATTGCGACCTATGTTTGTAGGACGATAGGATGATAGGTTTAGGAGTAGAGCAATAGGGTGTAGGATAAGGATACTTTATAGAATTATGATTTAATGAATGAATATGTGTGAAGGTTGAAACAAAAAGCATTGATCGGACGTGGAATCTATGCCTGTTTTCCAATTTCTTTTTACGTTTTTTGGATGTTTGGTCCTACGTTGACCATTTGACATTGGGCCATTGGTCAATTTTGATGTTGGTCCAGCAGTCAGAAACTGACGATTGGGCCAATGTTGGGTTAGCGGACATTCAAACGTCGAAGAGCGAACGTCAAGATTTGACTGTTGAGGCCAACGTCAAGATTTGATGTTGGAGCCAACAATAAAAACAATAACGTTGACTGAATGTCAGGCTGGCGGACATTAAATGTCGGGCCCAACGTCAGAATTTGATGTTGGCTCAACGTCAGGATTGATATTGGCCATTGGCAGGAAATTGACGTTGGGCCAACATCACCAGACATGATGTCGTGACAACGTAGGGCTAGCGGACTTTTAACCTCGAGCGCGAACATCATAATGATTATGTTGGTCCAATGTCATGAGTGATGTCTGGGCCATTGTCGGAAATTTGACGTCAAGCCAATATCACAAAGATGACGTAGTGATGATGTTGGGCTGGCGGACATTTTAACGCTCGAGCCCACATCATAATTTGATATCTGTCCTATGTCAGGATTCGGTGGTTGGGCCATTGTCAGAAATTGACATTTGCACCACATCACAAAATGATGTTGGGACAATGTTGGGCTGGTGGACATTTTAACGTCGGGCCAACGTCAGAACTTGAGGTGTTCTATCAACCGTCAGGCAATCGACTGTTGGCGCCTACGTTAGAACTGACATTGGGCCATTGTCAATAATTTGATGTTGGGCCAAAATCGAGCAAAATGAACGTTGGTGCCAGCATAAAAAAAAGACGCCGAGCTGTTGAGGAGGGATGGGGTCATTTTCACGTCGCGGGGACGTCGCATGTCGCAGGTCCGTCCAACGTCCTCTTAAAACGAATTTTACATCGCGCCAACGTTGGCACCAGACGTCAGGATGGCCTAGCTGGGACTCCACCACATGCTTCAAAAGGAATAACAAAATACAAATGACTGAGTATATAGAAAGCCCTGTTAGCATTTTAAAAGGAGTGCCCTCTTACTACCAAAACTCAACTATCCCTTTAAGGAGTTAGTACATTTTTAGCTCAAACTGAATGTAAGTGAGCCAGAACTGTGCAACCATAGTCATTACAAAACCTATTATTTATATGTCCATCATGCCTGGAAATGTAGAAAAAAACTTTAAAACGGCTAGGTTAACTAGGCTAGTATAGAATTCAAAATTCAGCGTTAAAACAAAGGTTGGGCTCTTAAACACATGATTTGTTATGCAACTATTTTTTAACTAATTGTAAATGTAATGTTTGTTCAAATAAATATATTTTCGGAAAAGCTGTAGACATTAGCTATAATGTATGTCTTAAATTGCATGAATAGAAATGTCGAACCTACATTTATGTCCAATTGGATCTTCATTTATATTTTCAGCCTTGATCAAATACAGTTTGTCTTATCTTTCAAACTCACGTACCCTTTCAAAATTATGCATCTTAGTATTATATTACCCTCACAAAAGAATTGTTTTCTGAAGTGCGCCTACTAGACTCACTGAACTACCTCCCTTAACTGAAATTAGCTTTCTTGAACGATTATTTAGTGTGTTCATTGATTTTTATGAGAAATGGGGCAAAAATATGTACAGTAATAATGAACTAGATCACAACAGAAGGTAATATTATTTTGTTGGAAGCAGAATTAAGCATGCAGATAGAGAAGAAAAGTCAGCGTGTCTAGACAATTAGCAGTCGGATCATCGAGACAAGCTCTGATTCACAGTTTTGAGGCAGTAATGTATTATCATGATAATCAATATTGATCCTATATGATATCTTATTCAAAATAACGTTGCTGCCTCTGGCTATGCTATAAGGACTGATTCATAGCATGTAATACAAAGTCATTACTATTGAGTGTATTGTTGATGTTCAGTGGGTTCAACGGGATCATACAAGTAATGAATAGTTTGTGATGGCAGGAAACGCATGCTCCAGTGCCCATTATATCGGTGTATGAGAGTGTATGTATACACCCATATTAATTGCCCCGCTTGGAACACTTTTGGTGTCACACGTACTATGTATTGTTCAGCGAATGTAGATACATGCATTTAATAGTCCCCATGTATATAGTCTGTTACTTCTTTGTTATTGCGCTGTTTACCAACGCAGCAATCTTATCCACTCACTTAAACCGTGTGAATTGGTCACCACTAACCTCACCTTATAATAGCCATTGTTTACCTCGTTTCACCCCTCAGACAAAGAGCGGTGAATGCTCTTTGATCGTCATTAAATCTGTGTTACCCATGTCTTTAATCTGCTTTTAATCTGTAGACATCGAACTTCACACCTACCTACAGTAACACCTCTATTGTGTTGACCCTTCCTCTCAGATGTTGCCGTGAGCTTAACCTTAAGCTCTGTAATGTTTAGGGGATTACTGTATTTCTAATAAGTAAGATCCCATTGTAATGTCAAGTCGCTAGAGTTTCGTTTCTTTGGCTGCATTTAGTAACCTTTTAGTTAGTGTCTTAATAGACTGTCATCACTTTGTCCATCATAGCCGTATATAAGGCTCGACATCTCTCTCACTCGGGTTCACTATACGTTGAGACTAAGTCGAAGTCAACGTCTGGAGAGTGACAATCATGCAGACTAGTGAGTTTGTGCAGTAGGTTAGTTCATTCTTAGTCGTTATTAAGGTACAGTACGAAGTTAGTCATGTATAGAAGTTAGTAAGTTATAGTTAGTCCTGTTCGTCATGGAATTGTACGAGAGTTGTTTAGTGGAAGAATAACGAACAACCGAATAACTCTCGCCAACTGTTATCGTTTAATGGAAGCTTGTGGAACGTTGTGTTTACAGAGTGAGTGCTGATTATGATTGTGATTTAGAACTATGTAACCACGGCCTATCCAGACATCCATTATATCATCATCATCTTCATCCCATAACGATTCTCGGTCCGTCAAAAGACAGAAGATCGTTACAGTATCATGCTTCCCACTTCAGATATCGATACATAGTGTCGTGTGTGTTACAAAAAAAAGGTGTGTGATGTGTACTGTACAGTGTACTACCTATTCGGCAGCAATTTTGGTATTTTTTTAAAGTCATATATTTTGGAACTGGCTAAAAGGGGGTTAGTTCCATAATTATACGAGACACAAGTCGTACAGCATTGTTTCGAACATTTTCCTTATAACGTTGAGTGTTAAAAGACTTTGTTCAATACTTTTCAACTCTTCGAAGCTTCACAACAGACGGAGTAATCCAAAAATTATCAAGACACAGAATGAAATTTTGCTTTGTCATCGTAAGCGTTGTGCTAACCAATTAATTTGTGGTGCATGAGGGGGTTGTGCAGCCAAATTCAATACAACTATTGAGTAATATTATTTTGCAGACCCGTCTACCCTCCAAACAAGAGTTGTTCAAACATGCGAAGGGGTGATGTTTACTTCTGAAACATAACACTGATACTGAGTCCCCACCGCCCAATATTGTAGCCTTCACTGCACTACCACAGTCCGCATACTAATCGTTAAAGTTACGACGAATAGTTAGTCGTTCTGGTCGTTTTTTTAAAGGTGCCAAAAGGCTTAATGGCACATTTGAGGGCCTGTAATTTTAAAAAACATACTGAACTGAAAACTTATTTTTGTATATTTTCCTTATAGCATCCACCTAGATTGCTCTCCCATACCTTAACGAAAATATTTGGACTTCCCTTTATATAGGGTCAGATAACCTAAAGGGCCAATTGTATAACGGAAATTTGTCAACCAAAAATGGGTTCAATTATGTCAGGGTCAGAAAAAAACACTACAGATTTTTTGTTTTTTTTATTTGTTGATAACTTATGAACGAGTGTCGAGTTAAACTTTCTGAAAAATTAACGGCGCTTAATATGTAAAGTAATATTTTGACAGTACAATGCCATCATAAATTGGTGTTTCGGACGTTACATCCTCCAGTTAGACAATTTAACCCCTCATTACCCCTACCAGTATCATAATTTACTTGCAATGATATATTAAAAAGTGAAACTAACGTTTCTCTCATTCATATTGCCTAAAAGGGAAATGATTGATTCTTAAGCCAGCGATTAAAAAAAAAAAAAACATGACAGGCACACATGCTCTCATTTTCCGTAAACAATTTTGTAACGTCCGGAAACTAATAATTTCTTTAGAAATAATTTTTAAAAGGGGGGATAACACAAACAATTATTTATCTCGTTTTGAAGGACATGATGTACATTCCATCACTCCAGAAGAAAAAATGCAACTAAACTTATTGTATTATGATTATATCTAAAGTTAACTTTCCGTTAACATTTGCTAACAGTCCCGAAACAAATGTAACGTCCGAAACCAAAAATGTAACTTATAAGCTCATAAGTCACAGGAAGGGGCACATTATAGAATCAATCTCATAATATAAACATCGTATTCATTTTGAAACATAATTACTACATGAATTGGGTAATTAATTGCCAAAACACAAATGTTTGAGATCAACCTAATGTGAAAACAACTGTGTTTCGGACGTTACATGGGGTAATTGTTACACTCAAAATTGATACTTTAGTGCATTTATTTTCAAATGATAATAATATGGTTATTATTATTCATTTAGATCATGTAAATGAAACATAATCATCAAATACATGATGACTTTAATAACATTTAGATGCTTAGTCTGCCCCAAAGTCTCAACCCATCCATATTCTCCTCTGAGATATCTTCCAGCAGGATACGATGTAGTCCGCCAGGATCGCAGCGATGGATTCTGGCGAGTTCTGATTGCTGTCAAGAATGACATTGCCTTCGAACATGGTGCATCCTCTCGCTCCACTGTGAAGCTGTATTGCATTAGAGTACCCTCCAGGAAAGAAATCTCTCCTCCTTGGCTTCCTTAGTACCGTGCTCCTTCTAGTAGGCAGTGAACTATATGGAGGCGCTCTGCCTCATCTATCCGAGAGTGTCACTCAGAAACATAGAACGCAATTGTTTTGGCTGGAGAGGCGACCTCAACTTACCAGATGTTGACTGGAATACCTTAGCCACCACCGGCAACCAGGACCTTGCCCTCAGTGAACGAACTGCTTCATCGACATGCTGCACATCTGTAACTTGCAACAATATGGTCAATTCTTCAAGACCAAGGAACCAAAACATCTTAGATACTCTTCATGACTAACAGACCATCAACTCGTTAGTAGCTGCTCTACCCTTCCAGGCATTGGAGACCATGATATTGTACTGACAGATTCATTGCTGTATCCTCCAAGAAAAAGACCGGTAGCACACAAGATTTATCTGCTGGACGATATGCTGATCTTGTTGGCATGAAGGATAATTGCTAGCCTTTCAACAATCCTTCTAGAAGCTAGCTATGACCTGCAGCAGATCCCGTTCCTGAAATGTGGTCATCTATAAAGTCAAATATCTCATGCAGAATCTTAGACAAGTATGTACCATCCAAGATGTCCTCCACAAGATATAGCCAACCATGGATAAACTCCAGGTAAGAAGTATCTCGCGAAAGAAACGTACAGTTCCAGACTAGGCCAGAAGCCCAATCTGTAACCGAGGACGACTCTCATGTTATATAAACAACTTGAAAGAAAGAGACGAGAACTGGCTTGCCGCAAGGCCTACAATCAGTTTGTGAGTAACATCATCAGTCCTGATTCAAAGAAGCAATCCAAAGAGATTTTGGGCATTCATCAACAGCAAGAGAATGTGACTCTTTCTGGTGTATTTCCACTAAAGTCCTCAGATGGATAACTTACAACCGAAGGCATGGCAAAGGCAAATATTCCTTAATAAACAATTCTCATTCTGTCTTCACCAATGAGGATACAACAAACATTCCAGAAAAGTGGCACTGTCCATATCCATCCATGACAAACATAGTCATCTCACCAGCTGGTGTATAAGAAGCTTCTAGATGGGCTCGACCCCCAGCAAGGCTACTGGACCAGACGGATATCCCATCCACGACTTCTGAAAACTCGCTTTCCGATGAACTCACTCTCGATCCTACAAACACTTCTACAAGCGATCAGTTCAGCAAGGGGTTATACCAGATGAATGGAAGAGGCGGCAAATGTAACTGCCATCTTCAAGAAGGGTGAGAAGGAACAAAGCCTGCAATTACAGGCCAATCTCTCGACACATCTATTTCATGCTAGGTGTTAGAACTACATTGTTTGTAGCAGCACTCATGGCCCATCTCGACAGGAATCATATATTAACCGCGCCTCAACATGGCTTCCGTAAAAGAAGGTCACTGCATCACACCAGCTCATCCTTTGCACCACGAGGATCTCATGAAAGGAATCAGACAAAGGAGAGCAAACAAGATGTATTCTATTAGACTTTTCTAAAGCCTTTGACAAGGTTCCACATGCTCGCTCCTCCCTCCACAAACTGCAGTACTATGGAATTCACAACCACACACTTGTCTGGATCCAGGATTTTCTGCTCCACAGATCGTTCTCCAGCAAGTTGTCCCTTGAAGGATGCACCTCTGAAAACAGTCTGTGTGACATCTGGAGTCCCCC